>MU184141.1:136617-158200 GCA_016904865.1 Pissodes strobi | reverse complement strand
CGTGATGGATTGGAGATTATATATAAGCAGATCTAAGGCCAATGTTAGTCAGTCGGATAGTTAGTTCAGTTCAGTTAATCATTGAGTGTTGAATAGACATTAGTGGTAAAGTTATAAGAGTAGTATAGAGTGTTAAATTGTATACAGTGGTAGTGAATAAAGAGAGTATTAGTTGAAAATAGCAAAGTTGTAATTCTGTTAAGAACCCACGGGAAAAACGTAACAATATTTAGAACAGGAGTGCCAGCAACAAACTGTAACAAACGCACGACTGTCATTTATTTATCTTCGGTTTCCATGACCATTCATAGCATACTCGACGGAAAAAGTAAGATTTTTCTTTTCCATGTTCGCGCTAGAGCGCAAAATAAGGATCCACGGCATTCGTCGATTTTGCGATTTCTTTTGTATTTAGCAGTTAGTTATTTTGCGCGCGGCTGTAGAAAAATATAATTTTATTTATGAAAACCTACGCAACATTCAGAGCGAAGAAGAGACGAAGATAAATGCTGGTGGTCATATGTATGCGGTTCGTGGTATAACCTCTCTATTTTCCATTGCCTTGCCGTATAACACGTTATTTGTAATGTCCGCCTCGCAGCATCACATAACTTATAATGTTTCTGTAACTCGTTAGCTGTGTCGCACACTTCGTAACGTATTTACCAGCGCGTGCAAGGAAGTTTCACTTCAAAAATGCTCTGTTTTATTTAATTCTTCAGAATTTTTCTTTAAAGACAATAAAATCGCTGCACTCGAAAGGTGCCCTTTGATGTCTGCTTTACGGCTCCACATGCGTGTTTCGAATAGGACACATTGTCATATCTTCTCATAATTTATATATTTGTCTATACACCACATCCCCAGTTACGTTTTGAGTTTTAATGGCTTTTGCCTCTCTCTCACTTCCAGTAATTCCCAGCGGGAAACAAATTATTATTAATTACATTATTTTCCTCTTCGCCTATGTTGCTTTCCTGGAGAAATACAAATTATTAATAAATAGGTTCGAATGCACGCAGGTGTGAATTGGGAGATGACAAAAAATCCCTTGTGACTTTTTTGCTTTTTATTACCAACGCTCATTCTGTTCATTAATTTTATGAAAAACGAAAGGAAAATATAGCGATAAAGAATTTCATAAACGAGTTCATTTATTATTTATTGAAACATAGAAAAATGTCTGTTAACTGTTCGGCATTGTGCTGAGGCCAATGGAAACTATATGGATGTTAAAAAAGTTGAGCACAAAGAAAAAGCTTTATATTTAATTTGGTCTTTGAATTAATTTTATAGCAGGTTTACTGTAGTTTCTTTTAATTGCGTTAACTTGTTAATATTTAGATTTTTAATTTACAACTGCATGTTTACACCCAAACCTTCAAGTTAGTACAAGATTAATATAAGAAATTAATAATATGGAAGGAAAAGTCTTTAGGCGCGATTAGTATAAAAACAGTTGAAGTTAAGTTTTCTAAGGTCCGGAAGATATTAATAAAATATTAGGAAAGAAAATGGAAATTTCAAATTTTAACACCAAGCTCTAAATTTAGTGTAAGAATTATCAAAATACTTAATGTATTGCATTATTCAAGGAGAATAGGTAAGTGCCAGGACTAGATTTGAGCATATGCATCCTATGGGCAAGCACTCCTGTGCCACCAGGTGAAAAATGAAACATAATTCTACGGTAGGTATTTTAGCAAATAAATCGTATAGCATAATGTGATGATCGTAAGCACCATTCATCATTTGCATTTGGTTTAATATAATGTGGTCTTTGACTAGTCTGACGAAAATATCTCCCACTATCTGCCCGCTAGAAGTTTCGCGAAGACGATAGAAAGCCCAGAGCGCATACGGAAACAAGGGATATGTAAATTCTTTTCAAAATTTAAATCAGTCAGTCCCTAAGAACCACATGCCTCATGTCACACAAATGTCAAAGCTCCACAGAACAAGAAAGTAAAGAAAATCCACGAAAAACGGAAATAATATGGCTTTCACGATGGTATATGGTCACAATTAACTTTCACTATGTAGTAACCAGTAAGATAAGGTAAGGTTAACTGTTCTTAGTGACTTGTAAGAAACTTATTAGAGTCCCCTTTTTACACTTGTAAATCAATATTAAAATAGTTATTGAAATGTATTGCACAAAACCATCCAAAAAATACATTGAATTCATTTTTCTTAAATACCTTATTCATTCTCTTATAAAATATAATTCATACAAGTTTATTATACTACTCTAAACGGCCCCAACCTGCGTAATGCTTATGACAAACTAAATTACTTAACTTCATTATTAAAGTTAGCAGCAACTTTTCTTCTGCAAACTGCAACAATTAGTTTAACACGTTACTTGCATTCACGGCGTTAATTTTCAAGCGACACTGTGCAATACCAGTAGAAAACGTAAATACGAGCAATGTTAAGAGCAAAACGAAATAGAACATTAACGAGGTCATATTATAAAATATAAAACTGCAGTGACGGACATACGAAACGAGTTTTAAACACTTTTAGTGACATCGTGTCTTTTGATCCGCTTAATGGATTTTGATAGTTTGAAGTTTTATTTTCCGTCCATTTATTTCAATATAGGGATAGAATAAAAGGGATATTTCTTTACAGAAGTTTAAATCTCCTCAAGGGTTTTCTTTCAGGTATTCTATACACATTCACGAAGATAAAGGTTTAGTATTTTCTATACATTTAATTTTTTATCTTTAACTTATACCATTTTACCCTTTTGCTCTTCCTCGACTTACACGAATGTGCAGATCCTCAATATTTCATGATGCGACAAAATTGTAAGCAAAATATTACAGAAGGCTTATTAATAGACATACGATTTAGGAGTAAATTTAATTAGCAAAACGCATAAAGTTGGCCAGTAATTATATTAAACTCATACCTAAACCAACGTTTTCTTTTGCTTTAAGTATCCCAATGAATATAATTGATAACCTAAGGACAAAAATACGAGTATTAACAATACAAAAGCTGATGAAAAACAAAAATTAAATACAAAATGAATCATGAATAGAGCGTGTTGGTCCTCCTTTCGATTTTAAAATGGTCGTACGTTCCCTAACCAATCTGACCATGCTTGAAATGCCAGTTATCTACTTTTTCTTGATCAATTGATAACCACTCTTCTAAAGACTTCCTGCTAGTTGATATAAATTGTCCATTTCAGGTCGAGCATTTATTTATTCGTCTGCCCAGTTTATCCCAAACGTGTTCTATGGGATTAAGGTGGTTATTCGTATTCGTTTCCACACCACCACGGAAGTATTTGTATCCAAACCGTGACAATAAAATTGTATTCGTTTCCATACCACCTCTTCAAGGGGTCATCGTCAACTTTCTTTTTTTGAATACAAATTTAATTTTTTTATCGTTTTTCAAATGATCTTGGTGCTATTAATATGAATATGTGTTAAAAAAATGTATTCTAACTTTTTATTTTTTTTTAAATTACTTATTTTGCTTTGGCGTAATTTTAAACAGTTACTTTTGAAATTTTGATATTCTATAGAATTACTTTATTTTATTTTTCGTGTTAGGTGGAAAATTGAAGCCATTATTTTTAATAAAAATAAAAAGTAATGAAATTAAATAAACAGGTTCGTTTATTTTTTACCACAAAGCAGAATAAATAATTAAAAAAAAATAATAAAAAAATTAGAAAAAATAATTAAAAAAATAAAAGTACATATTCATATGAATAACGCCAATCTAATCTGAAAACCGGCAAAAAAATTAAAGTTCGTATTTAAAAAATTAAAGTTGATGATTACCCCTTGGAGAGGGTACGTCGGATTCCAAACCGAATACCACCCTTGAATAGAGCGGAAAAGTGGCAATGCAAAATTGCAATTCAATTTGAAATCTGTTTGTAAATAAGCTCAAAAAATAAAACGATTTTTCAATATTTCGATTTTTTTCCGGATATCTCCGGAAATACTCGGAATTTTAAAACTTTCTAAACGGCATATTGCATTGTGTTTTCTTTGTGCAAGATAGCAAACTATGTGAGGCCGCCTGAGTGATGGAATATAGTCAAAAGCGGTCATCGTGCGGGTCCATGTATAACACATATACATAGTGTGTGACCAGTTAATGGGATAAATCATCACCAGGTGAAAAATTCTGTCTAGATCTGGTTTGGTTTTTTGGGAAATCTGGACAGGATAACCTTAAGGGGGATACAAGGCTTTTCACATCCCACGTGGCAAACGGGCAATATAAATACTACGCAAAGATAACCACGTTTTCTTGTGACCCTTCATTGCTGAAAAGGGTCTTTTTAGAGGCCTAGACTGTGGCACTGTTAAGGACAATCTCTTTGTAGAGGTTTAAATACAAGCCAAGCTATTGTGGCACTGTTGAGGAGAATCTCTTTAGAGGTTTAGTGCTAAGCCAAGCTAGTGTGGCATTGCGGAAAAGTTCTCAGACTACTTCGAGACTCTTGGTGTTGCGTGACCAACTACCTAGCTATACTTGAGCCTGCTCAAGACCAGGCAACACCTAGGATACAGCTAAGTTTAGGTTAAGTTAGTTTTAACTCATTCCTTTTCCACTTCCCTCTTCTTCTTATTTTACCTTCCTTCTTATTATTTAATAATTAAATGGTAAAACCAGTGTGATATATTGCTTATTGTGAGACCCATCTGAATTGGCTTAACTTGAGGTGTTCGAGATGTTCTTTTGTTTCCAATTTCTTTCAGGTAAATGAAATCTGGTGGCGCTCAGTAATTAGTTAATTTTGTTACCTCGGTTGTAATCAAGTGTACGTTTTCCTTATTAATAACCCAGAACACTTCAGGTCAGTCACATCCTTGACTTTCAGCAGTGAGCCTACACAACTGGACCTACCCCTGAGAAGCTAAGCCGAGCTATTGTGCCTATGGTTGTTTCTTTTTAAAAAGTGACAACATTTGGAATTGGTAATAACGCATAAAACTTATCAATCGAATCAGTTTATAGAGCCGTCAGTTCTATATTCAACAATCAAAATCATTCAGTCTTATTTATTTAGATTCATTTAAGTTCTGTTTAACATAAAATTATATTCATTTTGTTAAACAATAATAATAAAAGATGCGCTTTCCTTTAATATAACTCTGCCATAACATAGGTATAACACTAATATAACACCAAATATAACACAGTGTCGAAGAATGTGTAGTTTATATAATGACGAAATTTCCTTTCTAAACATTCAATTTTGTTGGTATGATTAACGTAATGGGGGTTCCAAATTGAGAAGGTATACTCTAAGTGTGGTCTAACCGGAGTACAATAAAGAATTTTGACATTTAATGAATTCCAACATCTCAACATTCCAACTTGCTTGCAACATTAGCCATGTATTCAACAAATCATAGCTCCGTATCAAGAACAACAGATGACAGCAACTCACCGCCAATGACATAATCAAAAATGCCATAAGTTTGCATTTAGATGTATTGATATCCATTCCATTAAAATGGCACCACCCTACAAATGTGTTAAAGCCCTCCTGAAGTGCCAGGCGATTATTAGGAATAACAATTATATTGAACAAACGTGAGGAACAATATTTACAAAAATATTGAAAAGGAGTGACTCAATGTGAGACCCCTGGAGCCTTATTCTTGAAAGCAAGATAAGGAAGCGATCTCTGAGAGCTCCCGGGGAGTGTTCCCTCATTTAAGCTCCCCAATAGAAAAACGCCGTATTCTTGAAACACCGAACACACCGGTGAGTGTCAGGGAGGGAGCATCATCGGGGAACAGCGTTGCCAGAATGAAATTGCAGAAAATTTTGACGGACTTCACACACATAACCTCATTTTTTGTTTAGTTAATCAAATTTAAATTTAGTTTGTTTTTTTTTTGAAAGTGCAAAGTTTTCTACAGAAAACGTGGAATTTAAATCCAGATACAATTGAGTTCTAAATAAAAAGAGGCAGAGGCAGGGGTTCTTGTGGGTTGAGCTAAAAAAGGGGTGACCATGTCAATTATCTCATGACAGAGGTCCTTATCCACCTTGAATAATTTCACAAATTTTCTATTAGATAATAGAAATGCATTTGTCTGAGGCAAAACATCTCTCCCAATCCATCGCCATCGCTTCTTCAACATCTTCATTAATGATGTCATTCCACAGCATTGCATTAAAATTTTCCATATTTACTTTAGATAAAAATAAATGTTTGAACTCACTTTTCTTAAAACTTCAAACAAACAAACAGAACAACACAATTTTAGGTTAGGTTTCCTTTTTCTCTGAATCTCTAGTAAAAGAACTTCAAGTTCTCTTGGGAGTAGTTCCCTCACTTAATATTTTTTCAAGAATAGGGTGTTCTATATTTTTAAGAGAACCGTGGGCGAGGTTCTCTCACAAGTTCTACTCCCTGAAATTCAAGAATAGGGATCCTGAGGAACCCCGGATGAGACAAGAAACTGTTTACTCGCACCACTTGAGTTCGACCAGTAAGATAGCTCTTTTAGTTTTTTTTTCTATAAAATTAAGTTAATTCCGTACTTAATTTTTTTTATACTCTCCATCATGCTGAACCATCGCATCGTATCCAAATAAAACGAACGCCAATAATCAACCGGCATTAACCCTTTACGCAATAAAATTCGTGGAGCGATGTAATCCAGCACTAACTAAAGAGATGATTATTTTTAATGATGCTTCTATCGAAAAACAGCTAAATCACGGGTATAAGCTTATAAGCATTATCCCGTGACACAGAGTTTAATTAAAACTTTAATTAGCGTTTTAATTATATGAAGTTTCAATGCTTTTTTCAGTCACAAAAAAATAGAAGAAATATTAACTTTTTACAAAAATATGCCTTTATATAATTAGTTTTCAGGACAATACACAATGAGCTTAAATATTAGGTTTGTTCTAGCAGCGATTTCAAACGGTTTCAAACCGTCCGGAGTTTGCGCATAACGATATAAGCGTCGCTTATATCGCTATGCGCAAACTCCGGATGGTTTGGAACCGTTTGAAATCGCTGCTAGAACAAACCTATTAACTGCGTAGAGCAACCTGTATGCTTATACTGATTTGCCTAAAGCGTTTGACACTATCAACTATGAGCTGATATGAATTAGAGAAGTTTGGCACATACCTTAAGCGAAAGGATGCAGATTGTTTATGTGAACTCTCATCACTCGTAACTATTTCCCTAATGGTGATGATATTGGGGCTCAATTTATTGCACCTCATCTGCATCGACCATAGAAGTGTTATCTAGAAGATCAATTTGCATTGTTTCTTAAGGAAAGTAATACAAGTTTTTAAAGTGATGCATTGTGGTTCGATAAATATGAGATTGCCCTGAATATTTCTAGCTAGGGCTGTGTGGTATGTTATTAGGTAGCTGAGTGATCAACTTCACGTATTTAATAATTAGGATAATTTGTTTTGGTTTAATTCAGTAAATTCAGTATTTTAACATAAGCTTGGTTCTGTAGCCAATAAGAAATTAACACGGTCTATTTATTTTATTTTCAGACATTAAGCTCTTCCAATTCATCTTGTTGTACACCGTCTGGGTGAGGTGAGCCAATCGCTGATAATTTTTTTGTATGGTCAAGACACATTTTTAGTGGCATACCATCGCTTCATTTGATGTTATTAATCACCGGATCGTGTTTTATCAAGTCGTTAACCATTTGGCTAAGTTATATTAAATAAATATGTAACACTCTGTTCTTAATAGCACTTTAGCAAACTCTTGCCCCTATTTGGTTACCACACATCTTATACTTTTTCTTGAGAAACCTTCGAATTTGGTGACAGTTTCACAAAAATAGCTCAATAATTATACGATTTATGTTGCATCTCAACTTTCATCAACGGCCTGTATTCATACTTCTCACACGATTCATCATTCTTCGTCATTTTCAGCGCCCATCATCTAATTTTTTTACCCTCCAGGATTTATATTGTCCCAGTTAATGGGCGCCCTGGCTAAAATACATTATTTTTGTAATATTTGTTCCTTATATAATTACGTCGATATTTCATTACAAAAGAAAGCGAAGCCTGCTCATACTATAAATTAATTGAAGTTGCTTGAAAGTAGATTGCTTTTAGGATCTTCGCGTAAGTGAAATGCTCATTTTTCACATAAATCACTTACAATAGCACTTAATTCAATAATGGAATAAAAGCAATTTATATGATTATTATTACTGCCATTCTCATGTCTTCTTAATTGTTTTCAAAATAAATATTTAATCAATATCAACGACAGTTGATCTTACTAAATATATAAGAATTTTGAGCATGTCTCTGTAATATTTCTGATATTTTACGACTTAACTAAGGCGTTTGACTAAGTATTTCATGATATTTTATTACATATTATGACCTTAGCAGCGATATATTTTCTATAATCGTAATATCTCATATAAACAGGTAATTGAACAGAACGTTCCTCAAGGATCCTTTTTGCAACTCTTGCTTTTTTTTAACATAACCCAAAAGTGAAACAGTCCACGTGACTGAGAAATGACAAATGACAAGTGATACCTATGTGTCAAAATTGACAAATTCGACAACCCACAGAAAAGGGTAGTCCACGTGGCTAAAAATGACAAGTGACAGATGCCATGTGTCTAAATTGTTGAAAACCTAGCAAAATACCAAACATTTACACAGAATAAATATCGTACTGCTGCTGCTTTTCGATTATATTTAAGTTTAAATACAACCTTTAAACGAATATTCCCAAGTTCAGCAATATGAAGGAAGCCCCTGTATATTACTGGCAAGTTGAAATGATATTAGCTCTGTTTCTCTGTATATAGATTTTTTTATATTGCATTACCCATATGATCATTTCGTCATATTTACATTAGTATTATCCATTAAGGCAAGAATACACATGCTTGTTACATGCATAGAAGCATGCCAGTTACTAGAAAATGCGTGTTACTTGTAAAGGCGAGAATACACATGCAAGTAAAATAGCATGCCAGTGTCCAGTAACTTGTACGCTAACTACTTGTCTTTGGAATGCCAAAAATACACATGCCAGTAAAATAGCATGGCAACGAAGTAATTCACACACATTTCGACACGACTTGCATGCTTTTCTCCCTCCCCACCCCCACGCGCTCGACGAAATCGCACTACTTGCACAGAAAAATCAAAATCTTGCGATCTACTGGCGTGCTATCTTCTAGCGTGCTTTTTAACTGGTAGCGAGAGTCACACATGCAAGTAGCACGCATTTTCTAGTAACTGGCATGCTTATATGCGTGTAACACGCATAGAAGAATGCCAGTCACTGGAAAGTGCGTGCTACTTGCATGTGTGACTCTCGCTGTCAGGTAAAAAGCACACTAGCAAATAGCATGCTAGTAGATCGCATAGCGTTTGATTTTTCTATGCAAGTAGTACGATTTCGTAGAGCGGGTGAGGGTGGGGAGGGAGAAAAGCATGCAAGTTGTGTCAAAATATATGTGAATGACGTCGTCATGCTATTTCACTAGCATGTGCAAGGACAAGTAGTTAGCGTGCAAGTTACTGGACACTGGCATGCTATTTTACTTGCATGTGTATTCTCGCCTTAAAGGCGAATGCTTGTTACACGCATAGAAGCATGCCAGTTATTAGAAAATGCGTGCTACTTGCATGTGTGACTCTCGCTGCCAGTTAAAAAGCACGCTAGGAGATAGCACGCCAGTAGATCGCAAGACGTTTGATTTTTCTGTGCAAGTAGTGCGATTTCGCCGAGCGCGTGGGGGTGGGGGAGGGAGAAAAGCATGCAAGTAGTGTCGAAATGTGTGTGAATGACTTCGTTGCCATGCTATTTTAGTGGCATGTGTATTTTTGGTAGTCCAAAGAAAAGTAGTTAGCGTACAAGTTAAGGCGAGAATACACATGCAAGTAAAATAGCATTCCAGTGTCCAGTAGCTTCTATGCTAACTACTTGTCCTTGGACTACCAAAAATACACATGCTAGTAAAATAGCATGACAACGACGTAATTCACACAAATTTCGACACGACTTGCATGCTTTTCTCCCTCCCCCAACCCCCACCCGCTCGACGAAATCGCACTACTTGCACAGAAAAATCAAACGTCTTGCGATCTACTAGCGTGCTATCTCCTGGTGTGCTTTTTAACTGGCAGCGAGAGTCACACATGCAAGTAGCACGCATCTTCCAGTGACTGGCATGCTTCTATGCGTGTAACACGCATGTGTATTCTCGCCTTTACTTGAAACTGGCATACTATTTTACTTGCATGTGTATTCTCGCCTTTACACCTAATTAATGTCTTACTGCTGCTGCTGTCCGATTATAATTAAATTCAAATACAGCATTTAAATGAATGTTCCTAAGTTCGTGAATGGACTAGTGATTATTAGGTTTGCCTAGCAGTCGAAAGGTTGCGGGTTCGATTCCCTGAGATGCCAAGACTTTTATTAATTTTAAAAAAAATATTTAGGTAGTGTAATATTCCGAGGATGGCTCTAACGTCAGAAGAGGATCCATATTTAGCTCAAATTGAGAATGTTTAACGAAGATTATGCCTTTCGGTTCACTCGTATGCCATTTACGTCTAATAACGCATCCACTACGCAGATGTGTGTACGTATCTGCGCTGTGATTGGCTGATCTCGCAGAAGAGGAGAAAAACTACCCCCATCTAAAATGCCACCAAAAATGCAGGATTTCAACCCTATGCTTTTCTTTTGGATATAGCTAATAACGAATTGCCCAACTTTTATATTAAATCGACCTGAATAATGTCTGCTGATGATTCGATTCCTCGGGTTAGTTTTGTAATTCAAATTCCGTTTAGATAATTACACAAGTGCTCCTACTTCGTTGGATAACCATGAACTTGGAACTGGGAGATAATATCAATTTGAAAGCAATTTAATCGGTGGCCAATTTTATGCTGAAATATTCAACCAAACTGTAGAGCTTTCGATTCTGCATGAACTTGAAAACCAAAGATATTTACAAGGCATTCTAAATTTGAACGAAGATCTTCTACAGTGGCTTTGCAGCAGAGGTACAGTTGAGTGGCTGCAAAGACCTGATCTTACCCCTATGGGCTTTTTTTAAGGGGGTTATCTTAAATCATTAGTTTACCAAACCCAGCCAGTTCTCTAATTGATTCTTCAGAAAGTTAGGGAGGTCTTTGTGCTAATTTGAGTACTTATTAAACTAGTTTTAACAAAAGCAAACATACAAGTAGGATTTGCGTTATTTCAGAAAAATAGAAAGTTTTAGCACTATAATAATGTTTAGGCTTTTTCATCATTTACTTTTTTTCTAATTCTCCTTGACAAACTCTTCAAGAGAGGGGCTAAAAGCATTTTCTCAAAATGTTTCGTATTTGAATCTCATTCATTTTATTATCCCTGATCTTGATTATGATTCCAGGGAGGTGTCACAAGTGGGGTAGTATTATTTATGATTTTAAACTAGATGAGAACAGGGCTTCAAAAATGAGTGAGGATGGCGTTTTTAGAAATGTTTTTTTTTGGCTTTTGATATCTTCTGTAGCGTACAAAATATGGCCATTATATAGTTTCAAATTATCACCCTGTATGTTATGTATAACTTTTATGAAAATTAAAGGTTTTTAATATTAGGAACGTGACAGGGTGGCTCAAAAATACAAGTTAATATGACTTTTTCATTGCCAATTTGTTAAAGAGAAAACTTAACAAAAGGCTGGTGTATCGTACTTACCAAAATTATGATAAGATTAAATAATAAATAAAAATTTTAATCATAGCCTGTCCAACATTGCCCTTAAATAAAATGCCAAATTTCGTAATGATTTGTAGTATTTGGTCATGTGAAATAAACTTTGACATGTCTACACTATTGCAGGAAAGGTATATGATAATATTTGATAATATACAAAATGCCTACTAAATAAAACATATCTGCATAGAAATATGAATGGTTTATCAAATTTCCAAGAAAATATATTTTATATAAATATATTTCCTTGGAAATTTGAATACTGAAACTTCAAAATATATGAATAATTTTAAATATAATTATACAGATATATCTAAAACCCTTAGCTTTCAGATATTATTATATAAAACTTGTTTTAGCTAATAACTCAAAGATACAATATCTAAATTAAATTCATCTTGTAAGCATTTTCGACTAAAATGGAGTTTACGTATTAAGCTTTAACATTTATTTTATTTTGAATAGTTTGAAACTAAAGCAACAATTGCTATTAAAGCACACAAGAACAAAAACTTTTGTCATCTGCTTCTTGCTTTACTAACGATTTCTATTTCGTCTTAAATGTAACGAAATGAAATAGTCTCAAATTTTTTATATAAAATTGGAAGTGGCTTCGTGACATTTGGGTTTTTGAGATGCGTCAAATTCCATTAACGGTTAATGCTGAAATTGATCTAATGGTTAATAGCTAATGGACCTTTCCATTGGTAGATAGCGTTAAACACGGAGCGAAATAATTTTTTTAAAGATCATTTGAAAGTACTCTAAGATAAACTAATAATATTTCCTCTAATGTGTCTCCTTAGAGAGTCCTGATATTTGTTTATAAGCCTGATAAGTTATTTAACGTCAATTTAGATGCATAATTTTATTTTTATCATATAGGTTGTAATGCTTTTTATATATAGAATAAATAAATCATTTTAAGAAAATGATAAAAAATATATATATTTCTACGATCATTAAAAATAACATTATTATAGATCGGCTTTCAGTCAAACAATGTCATTCATTACTCAAGGGCCGTTGAATAATATTTAAAAAAGTCACTGATTTTAATAAATTCAGGGTTGCCATGATTGTGTTCCTTTGCTAATCTATTTTGCAAAGACTAGACATCAAAGTGACTTTGTGAGCTTTGCGTGTTTAGAAGTTTAAAAATAAGGTAATTGCTTATACGGTTTCTGCAGTATTTTTATGTAAGCATATTCTAGTGTCCTTAGGGATTGCAAAGATACTGGCGGAGAAGAGAACGTTATTTAAGGGCATGATTGTTTTTTTTTTTCAATTTGATTTAGTTTTGGTTAGTTTTTGTTGGTTGCGCCACCGTAGCGAGCAGGGGGCCATCGCTTTTTGTTAGTTGCGTCCCCGGAGCGATGGCCCTCCGCTCGCTACAGGGACGCAAACAACAAAAACTAACCCAAATTTCAAACATAATTTAAATAAAAAGTTCTCTTCTCCTCCAGTATATTTGCAATCCCTAAGGGCACTGGAATGTGCCTACATAAAAATGTTTCCATATAATCCAAAAATAGCAGAAAACCGTATAAGCAATAATTACTAAAAATAATTATGGAATCCGTTAGTCAAAATGAGGTAGAAATGTGTACGCCCCCAGAAGTTCTGAATGGAGCAAAATTACAAAGGATTTATTGCCCGAAAAATCCAGGAAATGGTATGAAATGGTGTATAGCATTTTTTTGGATTGGCGAGCCTGAAAAACCTCAATCCTTTCTCTGGAAATCTGCTGTTGTTAGCCTATTTTGGAGAATTATCAGAAAAATACAAATCATCATTATCTAGCTAATACTTCATGTTAAGGAGCACCTTAGTTTAGATTAGTTATACATAACAATATTACTATCGAAATAGTTGCGCAGTTTTTTAAAAACGAAAAGCTGAAGAATATCAAGCAAAAAGTCCAAAACATTCACTCCAGATGAAATTAATAATTTTATAAATAAAACGGATGACCGTATATATGTTGCAACAAAGGTAAAAAAATTAGAAAGTTAATCATTATATGGTATTTATATTAATATATAATATGATGTATTATGTATTTAAATGTAAATACATAGAGGGGAAACGTGGACAATTCTTCTTATACTTAACATTTATTCGTGCTTAAGTCCATCTAACTTATCTCTCCAAATGGTACACTTGGTTAGAGTTGTAATTAGGTTTTAGCGACGTCGGCGTCGGCGTCGTGTCGTGACGTCGGTCGTGGGTTCAATACTCGTTTCCTGACGTTTTTTTATACGTATTTTTGCTATATTTTTAATATTTGATTGATACAATATATTTATTTGTAGGAGTCAAATTTCGTTTGGCGGATCTGCATTAGAAAATTTTTTTTGGCATTAGACTAGGTACCTCTCCCAATGAAGAACAATCAAAATTTTTTGCCGCATATACCATTGTCATTTTCAAAAAAAATTAAAAAGTTTAGAAGAGCGGAAATCCATTAGAAAAAAACATTTCTTGGCTTAGAGTACCTCTCTCATCGCAGGAGAATCAAAATTTTTCGCCGCAAATACATCTTTTTAATTTTTCAAAAAAATTTAAGAGTTTGAAAGAACGGAAATCCATTAAAAACTTTTTCAATCAATGTTTTACGCCGCAAATACATCATTTTCATTTTTCAAAAAAAAATAAATAAGTGTAAGAGCAGAATTCAGTTACAAAGAAAAATTATTGTACAGAAAAATTATTCGCAAAAATACTAGCGTAACATATTTTTTGTTTTGCTCGCAAATATGTCCTTTTCTAGAAATAAATTATTTTTAATTTCATTATGAATTACAAAAAAATTTAAAGAAACATCCTACACAATCTAAAACTATTTATTTTTAAAATGACATTTTGTTGATTTTGAACAGCGATAAATTCCAAGATCGTCCACGTAGGATAATGAGACAGTACCGCGTCCTTTATATTTAACTTTACAAAAAGAACGTTTAGGTAATAAACCATATTGCACTCTGTGGCGTTATTTTGTCACTAAAGAATGCGAACGGTTAGCTCTAATGCGGAGGCCGGGGTTCATGGCATATGGCCTTTGTGCACTTAAATTGGGCGCCACGTAATTTGGAAAAGATCCTGCAAGTTATATGGTCTATTAAATCACAAAACCTAGATTGTCTTTAATAGATGGTAATTGTATTTTCAAGAACGAAATGGGGAAAACAGTCAAGCAGTAAACACTTCAAACATAAACAAAACAAGTGTTTTTTATTTATAAGAATATCTACTCTCTTTGTTGGGAATAACACATAATTAAAATATATATAGATAGATACAATCCATTTCTACAGTTTAAATAAAAATTAAGTTATGGAGGAGCTTATCTTGGGAACGCTTACCTCTTGGGTGTTTTATTTAAAATAAATTATGCCTAGAGGGAAAAGACTCATGAATTTTTGTTTCCAGGGTTATTAACAATGTTTATTCGTAAAAGGCATTAAATGTGTATAATATCTACCAAGTGAGCCGAACAATTAAAGGTAAAAAGTTAACATGAATTAGTTAGTGATAAAGTATAAAATTTTACACTAGGTAGACAGCTGATCTTTTACATAATAAAAGGAAATAACTGGCCTTGGTGATTCCCGTCAGCTGGATAAGTGCTTCCCTCTCTGAGGTTCTTGGTGGCTTATTGTGGCTTCTCTAATGATGTCAAACTCCGGACCAAACTGAATCTTCTACTCTACCCTATCCATGAAGCATGGAAGTCTAAGATTTACCTATAGACTGTGTAAATCCGAATTGAAAATCATAGCATCTTTATGCCATTTCCATATCAAAATTATCTAATATTCTCTATTATCAATATCCCATAATAAAACCTGCAACAAACATGAAGTCTTTAGCCACTTTACTTTGAAATGTTCTGTTTTTTATAAAGCACAAGCCAACGATTACCTACCTTACTAGGTGGTGATGGATTAACCACAAACATTAAAAGGCATCTTCAAGGATTAGACAAAAATATAATAGGCCAAGCCCTTAACAGGCCTAATGACGCAAGATTTTGAAAATCTTTTGGCCTAATGAACCCATGATGGTTCTTAGATTCAAAACTATAAAATCAGGTCAACCAGACTATTCGACCACCATGAAGACAAAGGCTACTTGAACTTGACCGCTTGACCTCGTTTTCGATGTCAATTGTCCGCTCATTGACACCGAGCGGCAAAAGCTGCTTTCTCATGCACGGTGCGATACAGAATGAACATTAGTGTCACTCGGGTTCGATTGCTCGAGTCAGCATCGTAACCATAATCAGGAATGACGTCATATTTAAATATTAACTTGCATGAAACATAATGACTAAAGATGAGAATTAATTCAAAAGAAAACAATTTTTATTTGGAAATTAAGGCAATATTATTAATAAGATAGTGGCTTGAATTAATATATCGAAATTATGTTTTATTACTGTAAGAAATCCAACCATAAAGAAAGGTTAATAGTTCTTATCAACATCTCGTAAAAATAAAGTTAGATACTGTCTGATACTTCGTCGCTTAATAACTTAATGTTTGCTTAAGTTATGAAATAATTTATGTTCTAAATAAATACAAATAAAAGTAGGCTTGTAACAACAAAGGGTTAAGTGTCATTTTTCCAAAGAGTTAATTAAATACATTCAAAGCATAATATATGAAAACAATCGTAATTATATATTGCTTGAATTCTAAAAAAAAAACAGGTAGCATTTTCTTATAATATATTCATGAAAAATTAAATGCTACAACTCCAAATCCAAAAACCTCATGGCGCAACTTGAGAAGGGAGGTTTCAAAAATTCGAGACATTTTCAGGAGCAAAGATGTCAATTACTGACTTTTCAAATAAGAAACCACATGCTAAACATATTATTATTACTGACAGTCCTACTATTACTTACGCAAACACACAGACACACTCGATTCTAGTCGTCATCCCCAATAAATAATTATTGTTTTGCACTATTTGAATTAGTTCGGATCAGTTTTTCTCGTTAAAAAAATAGCACGGTACGGCATGCGGCAGCCCGATTCGGTCAAGTTTCGTTTAGGGGAAATCCGTTAGGAATAAATTGGTATTATAGTACCTCTCTCAAAGCAGAACAATCAAATTTTTTCGCCGCAATTACATCATTGTCATTTTCAAAGACAAAA
Organism: Pissodes strobi; assembly: GCA_016904865.1. Taxonomy (NCBI): domain Eukaryota; kingdom Metazoa; phylum Arthropoda; class Insecta; order Coleoptera; family Curculionidae; genus Pissodes; species Pissodes strobi. The sequence continues at coordinate 141,279 of MU184141.1, read as the reverse complement.
TAAATAAATCAAAATAACAAAGTTTAGAAGAGAGGAAATCCATTAGAAAAAAGAGTTCTTGGCTTAGAGTGCTTCTCTCATTCAACAACATTTTCCGACGCCAATAACATCATTATCAGATTTCAAACAAAAATTAAAAAGGTCAGAAGAGCGGAAATTCATTGGAAAAAAGTTCCTGGCTTAGAGTACCTCTCTACCTCTCTAACCCTAATTAACCAGTATAAAAGGAAACTATCCCAAACCAACCACAGCTAATCCAAACTAATCAAAACTAACACCAACTAACCAAAACCAACCCAAACTAACCCAGACTAACCATAACTTACCTCAATAAACCAGTGTTAAGCGACAAGCGCGCTACTCGCGCTTATCTCTTCATTATCCCGAATTAACCCAAACCAACCACGCTAATCCATCCAACATTAACCAAAACCAACCCAATCTAACCCAGACTAATCAAAACTAGTCCAGACTAACCAAAACCAATCCAGACTAACCCAAACTAACCAATGTTAAAAGATAAGCGCGCTTTAAATGGAAAATATTAGGATAGTCTCTTCACTATCCTAAACTAAGCAAAAATAATCGACACTAACTTTAATTAACCAAACAAGCGTAATGAGACAAGCGCGCTATGCGTTTGACAAACCCACCCTAACACAGTATCAAAACTAACCCAAACTGACAAAACACAAAATCTATTAATATATTTAAAGAGCAAATTACTAGCTAAAGAGAATTATCTAATTTTCATCTCCAGAACAGATTTCTGATATTCTAAACTACAGAAAAATTTAATATTTTCCTTTAAAAGAAGAAAAAATATATTTTTTCTGCTAGTATTCTTGTGTAGAATCGTAGTTTTTGTAGCTGATTTTCGCTAAAAGAAACTTGAGCCTACATTTTTTTTGTAGTTTGGGTTAGTTAGGATATCATAAATCTGTTACACTGATGAAAATTAGATAATCCAATTTGGCTAGTAATTTACTCTTTAAACATGTACAATTTTTTCGCGCAAATTCTTTATATGGAACATTTTACAGAAAATCTTTAAATTGACATGTGCTTTAATAGATTTTGTTTTGTTAGTTTGGGTTAATTTTGGTTCTGTGTTAGGTAGGGTTGGTCAAGCGGGTACCGCGCTTGTCTAATTGCGGTTCGGTTAATTAAAGTTAGTTTCGATTATTTATGCTTACTTGGGATACGCGCGCTTGTCTCTTTACCTTAGTTAATTGGGATTAGTTTTGGTTAGACTGTGTAAATATTCTCAAAACATATTATTAAGTTTAAATGTTATTTATGATATTATATCTTATGTATATCGGGATGGTATCTTTTATGTATGGTATGAGTCAAAACTTAAGGTTGATGGCAAAACACCTTAAAGAAGACTGGTGTATCGTACTTCCTTAAATTATGTTTTTCATTAAAATTATTATTATTTTAAATATTATATATGTTGCTACGTCATGTAGGTATATCTGCTTAGTGCCTTTTATAAAAAGTACATGGAGTTGATTATAGCTCAAAACTTTAAGTCAATGTAAACACTTGATAGCAAAGTTGCTAAGAAGATAACCTTAAAGGAGACTGGTGTATCGTACTTTCATAAATTATGATTATTGTTAAAATTCTCAAAACATGTTATTAATTTTGAATGCCATTACATATAAGGATGATGTATTTTATGAAAGGTAGGTGTTGCTAATATTAGCTCAAAACCTTAAGTTAACTACAACTTGATGACGAAGTTGCAAAGGAAAAAACTTTAAAGAAGACTGGTGTATCGTACTTCCCTAAATTGTGATGAAATTAAATAATGAATAAACGCAGTTTTAATCATGGCATATGTACACTGCTCTTAAGTATAATCACAAAATTTCTTAATAATTTGTGGTATTCCCTAATATTAAAAAACCTTGATATGACTATGCTGCTCCAAAAAACTTATTTGATAGTATATCCAACTAGTGGTTAATGGAGACCAATAGATATATTTTACCCAATGCACCTGTCGCGAGTATCTTGATATTTATTTACAAAATGGATAACGATTTCTTTAAGATTACAGCATGCTCTTAGTCTACAAAAACTAAAAAATATCTCAATATTTTCCAGTCGTAATATAAACAGGTCTTGTCAAATGTCACATATCGTCACCTGGTGTCTATCATCCAAATAACCTCCAAAGCGAAAATTTTCCGATCGATATCACGTACAAGAGTCTTCCACGACCACTTGACCACTAAAAAAGGGTCTTATGCCTAATCACCCCACATTTTCATTGAATAAAGCTATTTTCACGGTGTAGCGTACATCCGATATGTGGTTTCAAACGGTCCGTTTTCGACTGAATGCAATACTCGATCCACTGTCTGGATGAAGAGAAGACGAAAAGCGCAAGCGCCCATCGCGGAAAAGGCAGGACAAACGACAGAATATTTGAGATGCTGTGGGATGTAAACTGAGATAGTTTTACGTTCTTATCAATTTCATTGGTGAATTAACAGATTACAAAGAACTAACGGTAATTAAGAAAAGACAAGGGATTTTCATCCTTGTCCTTCAATGTATTCCGTACTGTTCCATCATTTTACATATTTTTCACGATGGCGAATGTGTATCAATCAGGCATTCAAGTAACCCTCGCTCCTGATGGAAGACCATAAAGTTAATGGAACGTAACAAGGACAAAACAACCGATAATTCAATTATATATGTCAGAAGCCAATGAACCAAGGTAATTGTGATATACAGTTGTAGCTAGTTCTATTTTGCCTGTATTTATTGAAATCGTTTAGTACATAATAATAAAACCATCATTTAATTTCAGAAATTATATTTTAGATCCTAATGAACTGGATTAGCATTAATGTTCTGGAAAGTTGTATATAAATGTATACATACTCTTAAGCATAATTAGCTTTCATTTTGATCCCTCATCCAGCGTTAAAAAAGCAATTTATTTGAAGCAAACTGGGTATTAAGGGTCAGTAAGAAACATTGCTTAAAACATTCCCTAAATTATAATTCTAGGCAGTTTTTAAACTGTTTTCGCTCGCTATGCGTTTCCGTTTGGTCTTAGTTAAAATATCATTCTTCCAGTTATCCCTATTTACTACTTGCCCCCAACTTTACAGGCGAACAAAGCAAGAATGCCCTTTTCCTTTGGGGGGTGCATCGGGGTGAATACAGATGCGGCTTCAGTGAGATTAATATAAAATTTTTGGATAACTTCCAAGACGAAATCAATGAAATTAAAGAGAACGACAAGGATGGAGAAGATAAAACGGATTAAATGAGGAAATATAATAATAACAAGTCTAAAGAAAACCAATTGTTATATAAATGATTTACTTACCTTGAAGACGATAAATAAATTTAAAGCGGTTAAGAAGAATTTCGAAAATAAAATTAACTAAATGCTGCTTGATCAGAAATTAGTTGCCCTAAATTATCTTGAGGAATATTTCGGTTAAAAGCAGAGTAATTTGTTTACCCTGAAGGACAAGAAGGATGACAATTTAATGAATATAGAATGGAGATTAGAGAAAATAATAAAATTAGAGAAAATAATATAAAGTGTGAAAATAAGAAAATTAAGATATTTGAGAAAGGTTTCAGTGAAAAATAATGGAAGGAATTAAAAGTGAGCTACAACACCGATGAAAAAAACGGATTAAATAAAGGAAAATAATAAAGTCTAAAAGTTAGATGAAACGCTTGATGATAAATTGGTTGTTCTACAAATATTTGAGGAAGGGTTCCGTTAAAAATAAAGCAATTTATTTACATTAAGGATAGGAAGTAAGAAAATTAAATGGTACAACAAAAATCTTGAAAACAAAATGGGTTAATTCACAAAATAGTAATAATGATGCTGCTAATAGCAGCTTAATAAGAAATTGATTGTTCCGCAAGTATTTGAAAAAGTTTCAGGATGAAATGAATTAAAAAGGACAACCAGAAATCGGAAAAATATTATGAAGTCTGGGATATAAGATGAAACAAAAAAGCTTTTAGCAATTTGATCAGAAATTGGATGTCCTACAAGAATTTCGGTTAAAGTATGATGGTTTTGTTTACTGCGAAGACAGTATGAAACAAATTAAATGAACAACAAAAATCTCATCTAAAAATGGAATAAAACAGAAAAGACAATTTAAAATAAAATAACTAATACCAGCTTGATCAATCAGAAATTGACTGTTTTACCAGTACTTCGAGAAAGCCGGTTAAAAAGGAATAAACAAAGATATAATAAATTGACTAAAAAGCGGAAAATTTTTGAAGACAAAATCGTATTAAACCAAAAAAATAATAAGTCTTAGAATATGATGATGATGAAGCTTGATTAGAGCTTGGATGAATCTCGATGATAAAACGAACAAAATAAAATAATAATAATTAGAAATATGGAAATAAAATAAGAACAAATTTGATTAAAAGCGAAGTGATTGAGAACAACATATCTCGAAGATACAGCTAAATAAATAAAAAAAAATCGAAAATAAGATAAAATAAAGTAGATTGAATTAGATTGATTAGAAAAATAATAAGAATAAGATCATTAAAATATTTCAGTGAAAAGTAATCGAAGGAATTAAAAATGAGCTATAAAATAATAAAAATGCTAAAAATTAAATGAAACGCTTGATGATA
>MU184141.1:75336-121617 GCA_016904865.1 Pissodes strobi | reverse complement strand
ATATATATATACCGCACTATTTAATATTCATAGATCGATAACATAGCTAATCGGAGCACACATTTCTACTTGGTTGGATAGTGTCACATAAATACGACTCTACGACACGCTCATGGCACAACGTCCCGTCAAGATGTTAACTGACATGATCCCTGAAATGAAATGTTACAAAGAAATTTGAAAGAAATGAGTTATACATTAAAGACGATTAACGAAATTCGAAATACGGATTGCTACAATTAACTTCCAAAGGGCAAATCCAGAGTAATTTTTATATACAGACACAATCTGTTCCCACAAGCAAGAAGAGTGGAGATTATAGAAGAAAGGCCACACACAAACTCCACGAAAGTTCCTAACTCAAAATTTAAGCCAGGCCATCCCTAGGAACCCCATGTCAAAGTACGCCCATAAAATTCAGTTCAAGAGTTTTTATTCCATTGCATTGCACCATGACAATTTGTTTCCACAAACAATGACGTCAAACGAGATCCGAACGTACCAACATTTTGAGACTTTCATCCATTCAACTACGTTTTTATATACCGCACCAATAATCATTAATAATAGAAAATGTTAATTTTTCATAGATCGATAACAGCTAATCGGAGCACCCTTTGCTAGTTGGTTGAGCTGCGACAAGCGCAAGGCAAAGTGTCAAGTCAAGATGTCAATTGACATGATCCCTGAAATGAAATGTAATTTTTTTACGTTGGCAACACTGATTCGAACGCATTGTATACTATATTATATCATAAGACAATATATGGCCTTATTTTGTAGTATAATCTATGTTTAGAGAGCTCTTATTTCGAAAAATTTTCACTGGTGACAGAATGGCAAATTTAAAATAATTCAGATTTAAATAACCTAGAGAAAGGTGAACTTTTACTTTAATTAGTGATCAAGCATATGGTCATTCTCTGACCATTACGGAAGGGTTCCTGCAAATTTTAGATTTCTTAAGGATTAAATAAACTTAAGGCAGATATACATCGATTCTTGCTGCATTTTAAGAACCGTTATATTTATATTTCCTATTTTAGATTAAATCCCAACAAGACTTAGAGACCAATCCATGTTCCACTAGCGCTGAGCAGACGGTTATGTAATATACCCCGAGCCATTTAAGCGTGAAATTAAAACATAGAAAAGACGATTCTACGTCAGAAACGTAACCACTCTATGTTACAGAGACTCGCTGAAATAGCATAGAAACCGATTACGCCCTTACTTATCTGAAATGCATAAAATGGCTGTTTTCTGTATTTTTAAGGGCGCTTCTTTAAAAGCGGTGACACTTTAAGAACCTAGAAAATATGGAATAAAAATACAGTATTTTTCCTGGAAACGTAAACAAGATGTTGTGCCGGATATGATTAAATGATACCAAGCATATAGGTTATTTTTATCAGATCGGTTGCTACCGGATAAAATGCAGTGTTCTTGTCATCTTAAAGCTCAACTTGCAAACTGACTAAATAAATATGCATGTCTTTTCTTGCAGAAATGTTGGAAACTTGAAGTTTACTATCGCACAACAGTATCTGTAAAATTATCGCAATCTCAATTAACAGAATTTTACATAACAAGTGGTTAAAGAGGTGTTTTTTACGATGTGTGCCATTTATAGCACGAGCGATAGCAAATGCTATAAAGCACACGAGTATATGGTGTGTCCAGTATAAATAATAAGGAACCAAGAGGGTACAGAGTAAATTTTAATGTGTAACCTGTGACTTAGCAGCGTGAATAATGGACAAATTCCTTACTGTACGATAAGTGCATACACACCTCTTTTTTTAAGCCTAAGTTACCAAGAAGAAGGATGGCTGGCCCCGCATCAAGATCATTATACAAAAAGCTTGTTTCATGTAAAATTCATACTGGTGGGTATGTTAGCAGTAGCAAGTATAGAAGCATTTTTTTTCTATAATGTTTTGCTTGTTTCGAAGTGTTTCTATTATAAGGAAGTCGAATACAATAGGTAATTGTAATACGTACGCCCGAATATAGTTTCCATAATATGTATTATACAATACGAGAAAGGGTTGGATTCAGCCAATATTCTATGTTTTTGTCTCAAATAAATATATATTAGGAAGAGCTCTGGTATTTTTTAATGAAACCTATACTCGTTTCCTTTAACTTTTGCTAGTGGCTACCCTCTTATGTGCAAAAATCAAACATACCATTTTTCATTAAAATCAACGAAAATACTTTTAAGTAATTGGTAAAAAATATTCTTTTTATTAAAACTTTCGACACCCTGTATATAGAGAACCGTTAGGATTTCGATACATGTTTATATGACAAAGTCTACTTATTTTGACATTTTTTTTTTGGTTCTTAAAGTTTCTTTTCTCAAAGACCATTGTTTTTAAAACAGAAATTTGACGATTTGGAAATCGTAGAGCTTCTAACAGATGGGCAGGTATATTGGTGTAAGTTAATGGCAACATTGGGGACAAGGTTTCTCTGAAAAAGGGGATTAAGAAGTTGCAAGTAAGTAAAAATGTATATCTTTTATTTTCGTGCAGAAAATCAGAAGTTGGTAATGTTGGCTGCCTACCTAAATATTTATAAAAAAATCTTTCCGATCAATTACAATTTTATTTTAGGGAAATGGATCTTTAGTATCGGTAGAATCGCCACCTAAAATAATAAAAATCAACGAAACTGTCACATCAGATCCAGGAAATTAACTGAACTTACGAATGGAAATCCTTTTTGTATTATGTATAATTTATCTTTTTCTCGATGTTTTTATAGAAAAATAAATAGATTGTATTTTTGTACTATTATTTATTCATTTAATCATGTTTCAGTCAAATATGTATTCAATCGATTTCATAAATATATTGGAAAATGTCGAATTTTAATATTGTCACTAATAGCTTAGGGAGTAGCGTGTTTCTTAAAGAATAACTTCTCAGAGAGAGTCGCGTCGCGATTAGTACAATGACGGGGTCCCAATGCTTCCTTTACTCTACCAATGTATGTTCTATTCGTGAGAACACGCCTTATTCAGCGTGCCGGGGGGTAACTGAGGTAGACCGGGACCGAGTTACGTGGGGTAAGAAGAGATGATAAAATAAACACGTTTAGTTTATAACAATAACAATGTATTAACGATAAAACTTTAGGTATTTGTTTACTGTCTTATAATTTTTAGTTTTTTAAGAGTTGGGTTTTATTTAAGAGCACTAAAAGATTTCACTAAAGTTTTTAACTGACTATTTAGACACTTGTCTTTCTCAACACTCTGACAAACTTCTTGTCAGGACTTTACTATGAAGGTTGTGAAACCCCTGGTCCTAGCAGTCGTCAAGTGGCTAACCGGTACCAGGTTTGGAAGGAATGGACTAGAACTTAGAGCAGCCGTATGGCTAACTTTAGGAGCGGATAGAACTCAGAAGGCAATCGTCAAATGGCTAACCTTGAGAGCTGGAGGCGAGACTAAAATCTGACGAACTGTAGGTTCGCTAGCGTATTTATACTGAAAAAGTGATAATCATGGCATGCTTAAGGTTCAAAATCGCTCCCGTTGATTGCTCGCGTTGTCTATCATAGTAAATTCTAGCATATTTAAACCAAATATACCCTAAATAAAATGTATATCATGAAATGGTTTTCGGAAACATTTATGTGATTGGGTTAAATACATGAATCGCTTTATTCATGTATCTTTGTATTTAGCACATATTATCCATATATTTGAAACAAACTGTGGTATATTCGACTCAAACTTATGCCAGGACGTAGTTGAATGTATCGGCTGCTTATTAAAACATCCATATATTTAAGGAAAACAGATACATTTGAATCAAACCGTGGAATATTTAAACAAATTATGTCACAAAAATATTAGAAATACTCAATTTATTTACTGAAACATTTCTATGATTGGTTTGACAACGTGCAGTGGTTTTCTGAAATATCTTTTTATTAAGGACAAGATATCACAAGTTTCAGTTGCTGCTACCGACTGCAGAGTGAAGCTTATATATAATTGAGATATATATATTTTTGTATTTTCTAGTAATTATTTTGTGTAGTTGATCCAATTTTATAAATGATTGGCTTATATCAAACATATATTTAATTGATTGTAATTTATTTAATATAATCATTTCATTTTTGTGTGTACGGGGGTTTTGTTATCATAGAAACGTAATATTGTGATTGGCCAACTTTAGAGTTGTGGAACAGTTAAAAAGTGCCAGCGGTGCAGTTTGAGCATTGGTAAGAATTTCTAACGATGTTTTTATGTTGGTTTTACATACTAAAAACTGGTGTTATTGTTAGCGTGAGTTCAAAATAAAGGGTTTTTGGGGTAAAATAATGAAATAATTGAATTATAGTAATAAGAAAGGAGATTTTTAGTAGGCAAGAGATGTTTTAGAAAAAAAAAAACTGGATAGATTGCTAAGGGAAACACAATGATGTAAGCGCCCTTTTAGCGTGGTAGCCTTAATACCTGTAAGTTGTTTTTTTTTCTTTAAAACTTAAGTAACTTGCAGAAAAAGTTACAACTGCTATTACTCATGTTTCGTTACAATATTCTTAATCCTTAATAAAGGTCCTTATAAAAAATTGAGATTTTGACGTCTTTTTTAACCTGTAAAAGAGAAATGTAACGGCTATATCTTTTTAAATGTTAGGTAACCGAAAATAATCAACAAACCTCTCTGACATTCTGGTTGACTCGCTCTTGATGCTTCTTGTCTTCCACCAACTTGCCGATCTCGTCGAAAATCTCCACCGCCGGATCCTGGCTGCCTCCCCTGCCGCCCCAAATACTTTTGCGTTGCGCTTTTCTCCCCCCTTCTGCGTGAAACTCGCCGCCATTTCCGGTGAATTTCCCTGCAAAATTCTTATCCAGACCGCTCAAATGGCTCGTGTACTTGTCGAGTAACTTGTCTGTGAAGTACCTGGTATAGGGGGGAGGGTTCGTTAGTGTATAGGGTGTCACTTCGGCATGACTTATAATGAAGATTAGCAAAACCGAGGGAGAGAGCGTCGCTGTAAATGAATGGCAAATAGATGCAAAGGGCCATTTTTATACAGATACAACATTTTTAGGTGATGTGCTTGATCGCATCTTTTTGAGTTAAGCTAAGTGCATATACGATGGTCCAAAGTCCAATATATATATAGAATATGCCATCAGTACCGGCAACCGGGTAAGTAGATGAGATACAAGATCAATTAAAATAAACAAATCATACATTTTGAAGCCTTTTCAAATTTAAAAAATGTCCAGAAAAAACTAAAAATTAAACTTATGTTTGTGTCAGTAATTACTTAAGTAATATGGTTCCAATTAAAAAAATGGAGGCGCTTGCCACCTCAACATATCTGCTGAGGGCAGAGACTCCATGCTTTCAATAAAACGAGACCTCCAATTGGGTAGTTAATTGCTTTCCAACGTTTCATAAATTAAGTGCATAGGTAGCGTAGGTGGTTGTCACTGGAACACGCAAGCAATTACTACATAAACCTCATTGTGTGAACAGAACTTAACAAGCGTTGACGGCAGAACACCTAACACAGTTCAGGATAGTTTAGAACCTCGATTAATCTACATTTACAGTAGCGTGCTCAGTCGGCAGACTTTAAAAAATATTGGTCGTCATAGCCTTACAAATTGTGAACATGACCTAAGTTATGGCACCGGTTTTTAGACACCCTATACACACACGTACCCAACTTTTCCCTGTTGTTCAAACCGATTTCCGTCGGTGTTTTCGTTTTCGCAGTTCTCCATGAAATTGATGTAAACGTTGTTACCAATCGTCTTATCAGATGAAGCGATTATGTCATGATCGCACCATGGGTCGTAATAGTGAGGAGTGGAGTTGTTGAGCCTATACATGAGGCTCCCTCGGAGGCTGTGAGAGGGCTTAGGGGAGACTTGGGAGCGTTTGGGGTGCCTAAAATGATACGCACGTTATAGGTTTCAGCCTGTTAAGGGAAATTACTGACTAGCCGTGCTGACTATAAACATAATTTGGAAGAAAGCCTGATTAGTTTATAAATCTTTAAAATCTATTATAGCCTTCCATGAAGCAATTGAATTATTAATTCACTCTTAGTGCACACGTCAATAATTATTGATTATATCCCGCACGAACAGAACGCTCAGATTATGTTGCAATTTTCAACGTTTTCAGGTTTTCTAAATAGATGCAACTCGATTTCGGATCAAAACTAGTTGATTGTTAGTCATAAGGTGAATTGAGGATGAAAATTGTTTGACCAAGTCCACACATAGACATTTTTGAGGCATACAAAATTTTTAAAGTTAATATTCTTCCGATCTTAATGGCTGACGAAAACAGAGTAACGGCCCTCAGTCCGGGGCACCTCTTAAGTAAGGAGAGGATGCTAAGAATCCCCCCCGTCGTCGTCCATTAATCAAAATGACAAGATCAGACTGTACAAGCAGACAATACGCATTGAGACATGGAACATACGCAGTCTCTTCATGACACTTCAACAACTGGTAACATCTACTACTCCGGAGGATCCGATAATGATCATAGATACGGAACGGCTATACTCATCAGGGACGAGATAGAGGGGAGCCGTTATGAATTATGTACCTCTCAATGACCGGGTCATATTGATGAAACTTCAGACATCTCATCTTATTATGAACGTCATACAATTATACGCGCCGACCAATGACAAGCCAGATGCAGACATTGAAGAATTTAATAGCAATGAGGTGATGAAACTCACTAAAAGGGGTGAAATTACGATAATCATGGGAGATATATATGCTAAAGTTGAATGTGATGCAGATGGCTGGGCTGTCGGAGCTTACGGTCTTGGTGAGAGAAACTCTACAGGCGATCGGCTTGGGCAATTTTGTGATGAGTATAATCTTTTCATCTCCAATACTTTCTTTAAACAATAACCCAGACGCTTGTATACCTGGATATCACCTGCAGAAAACCAGGAAAGAATAATACGGAATCAGATAGATTACATAATGACTGGCCTCGAAGTCAAAAGGTATGTTAAATCAGTAAATACCTATCCCGGAACAGATGTCAGTAACGATCACAACACGGTTGTTATGGACTTCAGAATAAAACGCTTGACAAAGTTAAAACACAACACTTTAAATAAACAAATAGATTTGGAGAAGCTTAACGACATAGAATTCCAAACAAGAATAGGCCTAAAACTTGAGAGGGACTTAGAAGAAATTACCACATTAGAACAACTAGACACTACGTGAGATGAAATAAAGGATATCATAGTAAAGGTTCAGGAACAGGACATTGGGTTTAAGGAAAACAAAAAGAGAAATGAATGGATGACGAAGGAAATTCTGGAACTCATGACGGAGAGAAGGAACTAAAACAGAGCTTTATCCACAATACCGAAACAGAATTTTTGCACTCGACGCGCGTTTCCTGATGATGCTAACATGGTTAGCGAAACGCGCGTCGAGTACAAAAATTCTGTTTCGGTATTGTGGATAAAGCTCTGTTTTAGTGCATGTTGCCGAAGGTTCCAAACCCCAACATAGGGGAGAGAAGGAAGTGCAAGGAAGTACCGCTGAAGTATAAGGAGATAAATAGGATCGTGAGAAGGAAGTGTAGAGAAGCAAGGGAGTTATATCTGTCCGAGAAATGCCGAGAAATTTAGTTACTGCAGGAAAAATATGATTCCTTCAATGTGCACAAGAAGGTAAAAGTTAACAGGACTGGGGAGGAAAAATCAGATGGGAATCCTCAGAGATGCCAATAATGGGATCATAACTGGAATCGAAGAAAAGTTAAAAAGATGGAAGAACTATGTAGAGGAACTGCTCGATGATGACCGGTCGAAGTCTCCCACGGAGATGAATGATGGCAGAGAGAGGGGACCTACTATTACAAAAAGCGAAGTCATTCACGCAATTAAAATTCAGAAAAACAGGAAAGCCACAGGATCAGATAAAATACATGCAGAGGTGCTAAAAATTATCGCAAACCAAGAAGGCAAAGGCCTAGAGCTTATAATTGATCTATTCAACATCATCTACAGTGCAGGAGAAATCCCTTCCGAATGGCTCAAGTCTACCTTCGTGGCGATTCCAAAAAAGCCAAACTCCTCTCAGTGTGATAACTATAGCCCGGATTTACAAGCATAATGCTTATGATAAATAATAAATGCTGATGAAATTTCTTCACAAATATGGCCGAAACATGAAAAAATACATCGTCTGACAAAAAATGTTTATGCTTTTTTTCCTTTTTTTAACGTTTTGTGCTTTTTTTAATCTCTTGTGCATATTTGATGCTTTTCTACATATATTTTAACGAAATTGCACAAAAGTACCCCAAAACCCCCCCTTAAAAACGAGCTCCGGCATCCCCGATTTAATTCCAAGTAGCCCCTCACCTGGGTCATCTACCATGAAAATATAGACCCTATAGGTCATATCCTTATACCGGAACCCACCGGTTAAAAACCGCGCGGGTGCCTATTCGCCGGATAGGTTAGGTGCGGATCCGGAGTTATATTTCAAGGGATGAAAGGGAACGATTTAACTTTGAAAATTTTCGATATCAAAAAATATCGATTATATTTGGCTCCTACCGCGGAACCTATCGGCGACAGGTTCCCGTCGAGGTCGGATGCGAACTGGGCGTCGTCGAAAACCCCCCAACCCGAATTTTAACCCTCCAGGTCGAACGACACCAAGAGTCCCTATTTAGGAGATTTACCAACTTAAAATTTTAGGTGGGGGTGCCGAAAACGAATTCGCTAGCTCGAAATTTAGATCAAAAAAGCCGGTAAGAGCCAAATATCCGGTAGGCTCCAAATACGAAAAAAACCGTCTCCTAAATATTAAAATATAGAAAGCGTTTTTCTTCGAAATAATATTTAGGGGTCGAAGACCACGATTTTTCCACTTTTGGAATCTATGGGGCGAGCTTTCTCGAAATAGGAGCCGCGGATCGAAAATTACTTTTTTTAAGTCTAATCGTTCCAAAAAAATTATTTTTCGACCTCGTCCGACTCCTACCGCGGAACCTATCGGAGGTAGGTTTTCGCCGAGGTTAGAATCGAACTCAGCGTCGTCGAGAACCCCCCTCTGTCTCCACGGAACCACCTCACCCTCTATATAGGTGTCCTTAGGTTCCCGAAAAAAAAATCCGTTTAAACGGTACCCGTCCGACCTACCACACCGACTCTCGTCGATTTCCACCGATTAAATCGATTTTTTTTTATCGCGGAGCCTCCCTCCTAGGGGCCACACTTTTTTTATGTCCAAATTCGTTTTCCCCGACCCCGAAAACCCACGAATCCCCATTTTCGCCTAAGTCTGAGCTGTCTCGTGTTCGGTCTAGTACCAGCTCACGTTTCCTATTGACGGGAAGCAAATAAGTTCTTGTAGAACGAAGTTACCTAATAAAACATAACGTATAATGTTCATATTCTATTCAATATAAAATGTTTACTTTACGCAAAAATAAATATAACTTCTTAAAAATTATATGCTTTTTTCATGCTTTTTTTGTTATTTACCCTGCTTTTTTCTGTAAAATAGTAATGCTTTTTAAGCGCTTTATTTGCATTTGTGTATGCTTATAAATCCGAATTTTAGTGATGACTACCGCATGATTAGTACGATGTCCCACGTCCTCAAAGTATTCCTAAGAATAACCCATACACGGACTTATAAGTAATGTGAAGAACAAATAAGTAACACACAATTCGGATTTCAAAGGGGACTCGGCACTCGAGAAGCTCTCTCTTCCTTGAACGTGCTAACACAGAGGTGTAGGGACATGAAGATAGATATATACGGTTGTTTCATTGACTATCCTAAAGCATTTGATTGCGTCAGGCATTAGAAGATGCTAGAGATATTATCAGCAACCGCGATTGACAAGAGAGATATTATAATCAGCTCTACTGGAACCAAACTGCGGAGGTGAGAGTAGACAGGGGGACTTCGGATGCCGTGTCAATAAGGAAGAGAGTACGGCAGGGGTGCATTTTGTCTCCGCTCCTGTTTAACATTTACTCGGAAGCCATTTTCAGAAAGGCTCTATTGGAAGATATGGGAGGTATTAAAGTGAATGGAGTCCGCATCACTAATATAAGATACGCAGAGGACATCGTGGTCCTAGCCGATAACAAATCAGAGTTGCAAGAAATGATGGACCAGATTACACAACACAATGAACGATTCGGACTACACATGAACATTTCCAAGACCAAATTGATCGTTTTTTCCAAGCTCCAAGGCACATATCACCGAAACGCTTTTGATCAATGACAAAAACATCGAACAGGTATCATCCTTCAAATATCTTGGCACCATAATCAACTCGCTGTGCGACCCGAAGCGGGACATTTACGTTCTAGAATTGAGCAAGCCAGTGAAATTTTCACCAGAATGAAGTAGTTTTTCACCAGTCTTGATTTGAATGGAGCTCAGAATGCGCATTGTCAGGTGCTATATCTTCATTGTATTACTGTACAGTTGTGAGGGCTGGACTCTCGATCCGATAACTGAGAGAAGGATCGAGGCTTTTGAGATGTATGTATATCGCCTAATGCTTCGTATCTCATGGATTCACCGAGTTACAAACGAAGAGGTATTAAGACGAATGAAAAAGTCAAAAGTGTTATTAACCATCATTAAAGAGAGAAAAACAAGATATACACTTACATACCATGAGATGCAAAAAATACAAATTACTGAGGCTGATAATTGAAGGAAAGATTTATGGAAGAAGATCTGTTGGAAGACGTCAGAACTCCTGGTTGAAGGACCTTAGAAGATGGTTCAGGTGCCCTTCGACTGAGATATTTAGAGCTGTTGTATCCAGGACAATGTTAGCCATATGGATCGCCAACCTTCGTGAGGAGAGGGCGTGATAAGAAGAAGAAGAAGATTCTTGCAGTACTTTTCTTTCCCAGTAAAAAGGGCAAAACATTACAAAGTTAATTTCTCCTAAATTCTGGCAATACTAAATTTATTCTGGTGCACGAATTTTTATCATTAAGAAAACATTAATTCAATAACAAAAAACCATAGAGCGAGTATTCCTTGGTAAGTTCTGTAAAATCTTTTAGAAATTATTATGCATCTATCCCTTGTATGTGGACATTATCAATAAAAATACATTTGTTTGAACAGCAAATGTAACGTATAAAATTGCAGAGCACGTATAACCGTTATGTAAAGTACACACGTGCTTTGCGTTCATTAATTCAGCTCAAAATGGGCACATTTGAAATAGCAATGGTAAACGTTGCAGTTGTCTGAAGCCCTATTTTCCATTCGAATATTTTTGCAATATTATTTTAACTTAGACATTAATTGGAGTGGGATTTTTCCAAACATTCAACCCACACAATCCAGACTAAAAGGTCATATAACATGGGTCCTTTTAATCCACTTATAATTGATGGAAAAAGAATTTTAAATATATTCGTCAACTCGCTTCCTTCGTCAATTTAATATACCCATATTTACTCAGCAAAGGGTGTGTCAAATATAATCAGCACGACTAAGCATAAAGAACTCGCACAAGAAAATTTAATAACAATTAAATGAAGACTTACTTACCGACATTCTTTATGATTAAGAGTACTGTCACTGGTACTGATAATCCGGTGTCTGAACTTCTTCTTTTCCTTCTTCTCGTTCTTCGTTTGATTTTCGAAATCGTCGATGATTTTCTTAATAACGTTGATATTTTCCGCGGTTTCGACGTTGCCGGAAGGCTTTTTTTCCATTTTCTTCTTCGAGTTATTCGCCTGAATCACCATCTTTTAACTTTTTAAACCGTCCGTTCTAACATGTTTATTCACCGTATCTATAATCATTTTGGGAGCTTTTAGGACACTTTGAGCAATTGTTTCCTGATGTATGACGTAGGCAAGCGTGACTAAAGCGTTAACAAATCCGATAGAGATTGAAATTCCTAACAAAGCAATATCAAGCTTAAAGCATTAATCTTGCGACTGTTGGATGCATTTGAAATGGAACTCGTATGTTAAACAGTTTTTTCTAAAACATTTCATACAAATCGCATACAAAGACACAGAGCTTAAAAGCAGTTTCGCATTAAACAGTTTGTAACAAGCCAAAAAGAAAACCTTACGCATGAAAAATAATGAAATATAATATCTAAAAATAATAAAAAAAAATTGCAAGCAGGCTATTAAAGTGCTGATAGGAAACAACTGAATATGAATCGATATTTACGATTTAATAACGTAATGTTATAGAATTTATGGATGTTTTACATGGACCCCGACGTTATATTTTTTAATATTAATTAATTCCAATAACCCAAACTAACCCAGAAAGCAACCGATATAAATAACGAATTAAAAAAATATTGTGGAAACATTTTTGAGATGAAATAAATGAAGGATAAATGTTTTTGTATAAATTGACTTCAAACGTAACTCGAACCATAATATTAAAAACCTGAAACTAACTTAACAATATCAATGTTTCCCTTTTTAAATGACGTCATACTTTGCTTCATGTAGAAAAAATACTACTAAACATGACGCTAATCCGTAGCCAATCCATAGCCTCTAATAATTCTTACACTTAATTTGACAACGTTGCAAACGCATCTTTAAAATTTACGCTGTTTAATTATTGAAATAATAATTATCGAGCAAATTCAAACTTGTGATAAAATAGAATAACATTATTAGAATCATATTTTGAGAAATAATAACCTTAAAGGAAAAACTCACATTTTTATAAGTTTTGATAACAATATGATCCATAAAATACATAAAAGTACAGTTCTGCTGCAGAAATCACTTAGTGTTTTTAGCTAAAGCCCTTGAAAACGATTTAATTGAAATAGACAATGGACAGAATGAGACTAATGGAGACGGGGATTAACTGTAATAAGCACGAAGTAAAACTGTTTTGAAATAATGCAAGACGACGCGACGGTGTAAAATCAATGAACTGAATAATTTATGCCCGCTTGGTGACCAGATGTTCTAATGGAAGTCATCGTATGTAATTGAAACCTTTCTTCATTATATTTGTTTTATTAATCTGAATTTACAAGAGTACTAGCCGACTGAAAACATATAAAGACCTGAACAGGTCTGAAGGGGCCGGAGAACACAAAAACTATGTTTTATCATGAATCCATAGGAATATTTGTTACCAAGATCCAGCTAATTTTGACATCTATTTCCTACGTATTACCATCAACATCGTCATCATTACCATCGCCTTGATTAGCTGCTTCAACAATATTTGTGCCAAGTAACCTTTTCAGCTAATTCACGATGTAATGCTATCTTACAACTTTTATATTAAGCATTGTGTGTAGAGCTGCTGGTTTTATAAGATCCATTTAAGAGGAGAGAGCTTTAAAATCGAAGCTAAGATGATGAACGCTTAAGGAACTCATATTCGTTTGAGAGGTGGTATAACATAAGGTCAATATACATAAGAAGGGGAATTCGGCATTCCTCTCAGTTTGGGAGGAGACTCTCTCTCATGAATACACTACTACCATTAGATACCATAGATAAAAAAAAATAATTAGAAATTGCTTTTTTAAGTATAATAATTATAGAAACTGTTAATAACCAAACCACTTTAGTAAAGGATATTATATTTAATGTTTCTAATTCAATATATATCTTTAATTTGTTAAATAAATACAGAATACTCGTTACCCTAGCTCCGAAAGAGTTTTAATGGATATCCTATAGTTTATGTAATATTTAAACTGAAAGGAATTTTATGACAGTATAAAATACCTTACAAAAATGGTCAAATTCAAAGGTGATTTGCGTGTTAAATCCGCATAAAATGTTTTATGAGTTGTGTTCCACTTCTCTTAATCAAAAACTATAAAATAGCATATATGCCTTTTTACGATGTGTTATGTGGAATTGTTTTGCAAGGATTTGCAGCGTGTAATTTGCCTTTACATATGCTAAATATGCAGCAAACATTCTTTAGATTTCCAGTAAAGGTATTTTATATAAATTTTTTGCCACTTGTGATGGTAGTTAACTTCTTGGAATGTATGTAATATAAGATTTATTTGAACGAAGCTTGAAATTATTATAAGATTTAGTGTTTTCTCTGTTCTATCCTTTATAGGCCACACTTCATTACTATAGGTTACTATACTTTTAATTATTGCGTTGTATATTCTGTGTTTGTTTTCCTTTGTAATGTGTTTATCCCATAGTATGGACACAGCCTTCCTGCCTTGAAGATATCTATCGTCCAGACTTCCTTCATTCGATATATTTACGCCTAGATATTTGTATGAGCTGCAATGTTTGATATTCTATTTGTCTGAGATAGACAGAACTTGTTGTTCTCCTCCTATACACATGTATTATATTTTCTGTATGTTAACCTCTAGACCCCACCTATCATACTCTTCAATTAGTTTACGTTTCATATATTCAATGTCATCAATATCTTATGTAATCACCACCTGATCATCCGCAAATGCCAAAGTATAGTATAGATTGCTGATGTATCATCCATAGGTATACCCATTGCTTCGCATTTTCTCTTCCACCTTGCTAATGCGCTTTCTAAATAGACTTTGAACAGTGTTGGCGATATATACAACACTCTTGAATGTGAATCCGATTGTTAAGTTATTTCCTATTTTTATTTGTGCTCTTGCATCATTATACAGTGATTTGATTGCTTTTATTATTTCAGCATTCATGCTGTCATAGGCTTTTTTAAAGTCCACAAATAGCATATGAATTTCCTGGTTAGATGCGATTTTCTTTTCTACGAATTGAGTTAACGTAAATAGGTGGTCAATGGTGGATCTTCCTGCTCTGAATCCGGCTTGCTCTTCTGCCTCCATTGCACCATATTCATCTTCTATCTTCTTTTTGAGTATTCTTCCATATATCCTGCTTATGGTGTTGGTTACGGATATTCCTCTATAGTTGTCGCATTTATTGTTATCTCCTTTCTTATGGGTTACTGTTATATATGACAACTTCCATTCCTTTGGTACTTCTGACTTATTTATACATATCTGGAATAGATTTGTGAGCATCTGGATTAGTTTTTCTGTCCCATATTTAATAAGTTCTCACGGAATATTCCTGGTCCGCCGCTCTTCCATTTTTTAGTGCGTTAACTGATTTTTTTTCCTTCTGATACAGATATTCTTAATGGAGATTCTTGAGTGGTTATATTTGTGTTAGTATTATCAGTAATTTGGAACTCATTTTTATCTTCTGTCAGTATATTTTCGAAATACTGATTTCATGATCGCTCTGTTATTGGGGAAATTATGTCTTTGTTCCTTTCCCGTCTCATGTTCTTTAGTAGTCTCCAACTTTCTGTGCTTTTTCTTCCACCTATGTATGTGTTGAGTCCATCCAGAGCATGTTCTCTCCCATTTTTCGTTCTTTTTTGTACAGATCATTCTTCGTACCCTTGCTTGTACTTGTTTATATGCAAACTAATCATTTAGGTTTTTGGAGCTTAACATGGTGTTGTATAGTTTTCGTTTGTTCTCTATTTCAGATTCGATCTCCTCGTCCTACCAGTATGGTTTTTGACGTTTCCCTTTTTTTTCCTTGCATCTTAATGCCTCTATCGCTGCTGTTTTTATGCATGATTTTATGTATTCATACTCTTCCTCTATACTATGGAAAGATGTTCTTTGTAGTTTATTGTTTAGTCTGGTTTTGTATAGTTCTTTTGTACTTTCCTGTTCCAAACTATTAATGTTGTATCTTATTTCCGTCACTTTCTCTTTTTCGTCATTTTCCTGTTTCTTTTCTTGTTGGTATCCTGTTCTAATAGGAAACACTATTTGTGCCTTAAGTAGGTGATGATCACTACCACATGACATTGACATCATTGACCTTTAGCTCACTTTTTTTGTTTTGTGATTATATAGTCAATAATAGTTTTTTGGTTTCTTGTTTACTGTCTCCATGTGAATTTATGGACCTCTATGCTGGAAGTATCCATTTAGAACTTTTAGCTGATTTTCTTCGCATATTTGTATTACTCTCCTTCCATTGTCATTTACCACGTCCTCTTTAAAACTTTCTATCACATTATCTTTATCCTTTCTTCCCACTGTCCCATTAAAGGCTCCTAAAACTATTACTTCTCTACACATACCAATTTTTCCTATTTCTTCATTTAATTGTTCGTAGAATTCGTCTTTATTAGCCAATAGATAGCCTTTATTTACCGCGTACACTCCTATTATGGTTATTCTATATCCATGTATTGTTAGGTCAATTTTTATAAGTCTCTAATTAATTGGTTCCTATGTTGTTATAAACTTCCTCAGTCTTCTGTGTATGATAATTGACACTCCCTGCTTGGCTCCATCTTCCTTAGGTACACCACCGTAGAAATGATCGTATATTCCTCAGCTTTCGGACCCTTTTCCCTTCTTCTTTGTCTCCATCAGGATGGAAATATCAACTTTCAGATGTTTTAATTCATTTGCCACTCCATTTACTTTTCTTGAAATACCCTGGACATTCCACGTGCCAAAAATCGTTGTCCTTTGCTTGGTTCGTCGTCTTGAGTTTTCTGTCTTTTTCCGAGGCTCTTGATTAGGTGTTTTAACAGTTTAATTTTTTTATAAGTATCGAGGAGTTAGCCCGATGACTCAACCTCCAACCTGGAGGACCAGTCCAATTTTTATTTCACGGTAGGTATTTTATTTCCCCACTACCCTTCGAATATTCTGGATTGCATACCCGACGATAATATGTAGTAATTTAATAATCAATGTCCAAATGTATTTGTGGCATCCATAGTGTCAAGACTTAATGCTTATGTAGGGTTATGTAGCTTAGGTAGGTGAGAAAAGATAATAAAGAAGGCAGTGCAGTAGAATAATATCAATGTCTATTGTCAAAGACTTAAAAATGTACACTCCGCCGGAAAATTATAAAGTATACTTTGAATTATTTATAGGTCTTGGTCACTGTTTAATAATCAAGTTATTAAGGGTTATGTTTTGCTTTAATTAGGTTTACCTTTGGCTATGTAATTCAGACAATTATAGGCTCTTAACGACGAACTAGTTCCCTTGAACCACTTGAGAAATCTAACTATGAGATCATTTTAACTTAGAGCAGATTTAATTTAGCTTCCACTTTGTTACTTTAGCACCCAAGAAGGCATCCGAAAGTTAATGCATATGGGCACTGAAGCAGAAGTTTAGGTTTGGGAATTTCAATTTAGACAGATGGCCTTCCCGGAAGAGGACTTGGCCACCAGTTTGAGACACGGGTGACAGATTTAGGACATCCAGAGGGATCTCTGCAAGTCTCAGTGCATACGAGCACTGTATGAACGTATTTGGTGTGCCAGACTGAGAATTTATATTAGAAAATTTGCCGACCGTTGGAAGTTTACTTAACATTTTTCAAGTTCAAGTTCAAACTTAGAACAGGGTAATAAATATTTAGTAGTGTATACATTTTAATAGTGTACAATATGTTTGAGAGACACGGCGTGAAATGACTGACGCCACCACGTTCTCCGGGTCTGATTCCACTTGATATTTCCAACCAGGGGCTTACAACTAAAACGGATAGTCTAGAAAAATTATTCAGGAGAATTAATGGTAATTATGGAATGAGCCAATTGTATATTGAAAAATTTAAGGAACGAATTTTCATACAGGCTCTTTCGAGAAATTCTTTAAAATACCAAAATATAGACTAAATAAATTAAGATAATAATAAAATTAATTCAATGTGTAGTATAATAATTATAATCTCATGTAATTTAACGACTGGTCAAAATGGAGTTCAATTTAAAATTTCAGCGTACAACTCCATGGAACTAGGTATCTCATAAAGGGCAAAAAATGAATAGACTGTAATAAAGAAAATTTTTGTGTTAAGAATGATCATGTTTAGATTTTTACAAATACTTTTTGAGCTTATAAAGCAGCTTTGGAAATCCATTATAAACCGTACAGGGAAGAAAGGAAGTTTAGTTTTTCTCAATGGAACATCCTGTATATTATTACTTTTTCGGATTCCGCTTGAAACTCTAGACCCTCTTCCTACAACATGTTCTATACCTAAATTGAAATTTTTCATAGATATTCACGTTCGAAAATTGATATCTTGGCCAATTTGATGGCCAGTACATTTCAGACCGATTCGCTTAGAGTAAAAAATATAAATTATTCATCAGCTTTTCACTGGTACCACCTTCCGGTATTAAAGGAGGCGCTGATTTTTTCATTTCCTTTCGGAAAATCGGTAATTTTGGGAAAGTGGTACCACTGTGCATCTCATGAAAAACTAAAAGCGTTTTGCTCTAAGCCAATCCACTTCGAAAATACTTCTCGACAAATTGTCCAAAATATCAAGTTTCAAACGTCAATATCTTATAAACAATTGAAATTAAGTACAGGAGAGTATCTAACATTTCAAGCAAAATCCCAAATAGTAATAATAACAGGGTGTCTCTTTGAAAAAAAATTGATTTTTTTAATTTCCCCTGAATGGCAATGTATTTGCGTTGTCCCAAAAAATGTTTGTATAAATCTACAAACACGCCCCTATACACCCGTATAATAAATCGATAACATAATAATTTCAGAAATAGAAAAATGTATGCCATTTTCCTTGAAATTCGTATGCTCCATTAGATCTATGTCACGGTGATTTATCACTTGCCAAGGTTTAGGAAGCTTTGTGCGCGACATGAGCGATAGTATTGAACATGATTTTTATGATAAATATTAAATTCAATATTCTTCTGTTTAGCGTTCCAACCACAATTATTTGATCTCATTCCATAAAGTATCATTTAAGATCAAATAAAGTTATAGGAACCTTAGTTTAAATTTAGTTACTTTCGATAAAGCCATGTTCTATTTGAATAAGGGGATAAACACATTTTCAGAGTGTACGATTTTCATTTCATTATTTATTGACATGCTTATAATATTTGAATGTTATTTATTTATCTTCACCTCAAATTGGAAGAAACTGAGGTGATTAAAAATTAAGTTAGGCCCTAGCTCAAATTTATTTAGAGGCGCCATAAATCAGAAGTTCCCCGAGTTGCAATTTGGGGCTCATTTTTGGCTGTATTTGGGGCTAAATAATAAAACTGGAAGTGCAATCAATTCAAAACAAGAAAATAATCAAAACGATGCAGTTATTGAGCTCATGTACTAATTTCTTCTCTTTTGGAACACTAATATTAAAGATAATAAATAAAACAGATAAATAAGTGAACAGAAAATGGGTTTATTACCATAAGGTGGTTAGTTCGTTTCACTATAACTTTGAAAAGAAGGAATTTGACGTCAAGTCAATTAAAATTTAAAACAATAATAATTATATCGTGGTACCTACCCACGGTACTCCGTATTATTTAAAAAGCAAACTAACCGTAGCGATTGAATCTATAGAATAGATGGTAAATACTGGAACTACTTGTTGTATATGTCGCAGGCAAATGGTAGTTTTAGGCAAATGGCTTTTGCCTAGGCAAATGTTATCTGCCTGGGCAAATGACTTCATGAAAATAATTTATATTTTAAAGTCATTTACCTAGGAAAATGTCATTTGCCGAAGTCGTTTTTAGGCAAATGACTTTGAGATTTTGATGAACGTTTAATGTACCTACGCGTGTTTTAGTTTTGCTGCTGCAATTTTCATTATATTTATGACCATGTACGTAAATATTTAGATTTTTTATTATTCACTGATAGTGTTTTGGCTAGGGTTTATACACAGTTTTTGTCGCAATAGTTAAAAAACTGAATAAATAACATTACCTAAGTTTAATAATTTACAATTTTTTTTGTTTGAGATTATGTAATCAGGCTGAGTCTACCGTTAAGCCTTGTTCACAGAGCTTCGACGTGTCACCAGCGACAGGACCTGTGACCAATTAACGTCAAGTGTTTTGTTTCCCGTATCACTCCCCTACAGAATATGTACTTAAATTTGATTGTTCGCGGTCTTGTCGCTTGCGACACGTCGTGTAAAAATTCGCATAAACTATCAGTTTTGATCGCCACGTTTCGAACCGTCGCGTCGCGTCTTTAAAAAAAAATCAAGCACCGGCAGAAATTTTTACCGACGATGCGGCACGACGGTTTTTCCCCACAGACATCGGTTTTTGACATATTTTTCACGACGTTTTTAATCGCGGCGCGGCGATACGAACCGATAAAAATTACCGTCCTGCTTTAGGCTTTATACGGTATTGTCGGTACTACGGTATACGGTACGACTGTGACCACGGTTTGTTCATGTTCACTTCGCTGGTTATAAATAATTAGCTTTTTGGTTGCATACCTATCTACGGGTTTTTAGATCTTATTACTCTTTTCAATTATTTACAGATAACATGGTAGACAAAGAAGAATATTAAAGGCAGCTATATGCGAAATATGACCAAACAACAACTAAAAAACCTTGGAATTTACAAAAAATTAATAAAGTGATTGATGTTTTAAAAAGTTACCAAGCAAAAAAAATACAAACAATACTAAAGAGATTTCGAACGAAGAAAAATATTACGACGTAAAATATGATCTTCTCGAAATATCGGGAGCATTAAAAATTATTTTAAAACCAAATACTGTGGGTGATGGAAATCTGATTTATATTGCTGCGATCGAAGAGTTTTTTTGACAGAATTGATGAACAACATAAAGCAACAGGCCACGGGGGACGAGATAAAATGCTTCATAATTTAAAAAAGAAATATAATATTCCTAGAATGGCTGGTGAGTTATATGGACAATTGTGCAAAACATGCAATTTAAAAAAAAACACAAAAACATGCCGGTTTAGTTGTAAAGCCTATCATATCTAAGGATTTTAATGTCAGAGGACAAGTCGATTTAATAGATCTTCAATCTTCCGCCGATGGTAAATACAAATGGCTTCTAAATTACCAAGATCATGCCACAAAATTTCTTTATTTGAGGCCTTTACAAACAAAAAGGGCTGCCGAAGTAGCTAGTGAACTATTGAAAATTTTTCTCGAACAAGACGCTCCAATAATTTTGCAAAGTAATAATGGACCAGAATTCACTGCCGAGGTGATCACAGAGCTAGTTTCGTTATGGCCCCAATGCAGAATCGTACATGGACGACCCCGACACCCTCAAAGCCAGGGGTCAGTGGAGCGGTCGTATCAGGGCGTTGAGCAAATGCTAAGAATTTGTATGGAAGAAAATAACAGTGCTCGTTGGTCAGTTGGCTGTTAATTCGTGCAATGGCAGAAAAATACCTCATTTCATCGCATTATTGGGAGATCACCCTACAGCAGATCCGAAGATAGGCTTAGGATCCACAAATTTGCCATCAGACCTTATTGATAAAATATTAACCGAAGAGGACTTGGAATCTATACATGCAAATGACAACTACAATAGCGAAGGCACATCGTCAAACAATGGCCATGGTCCAGGGGAAGCAGAGAGCGACGATACCAGTATACAAGGCCATATTCAGGAAGAAAGTTTAAGTCAGGAAAGTAACACAGATACTGTACAGGTTGTCCACTATGACCAAATTGATACATTTACGGAAGAACTGCTAGATGAAATGCCCATAATAATACAAGAAAACCCTACACAGGCGAACATAGAAGCCAATATTATAAACCCTGCTGTTTTTGCTAGCGACACCGAGAGCCCAGGTACAAATGTTCGTTATGCAAAAAAATAGTACACGATATTTCCGATGTTGCTAATAAAGACAATAGCAATTTTAGTACTAAAGTTACTTGCAATCTCTGTATAAGTGAAGAACATATCAGAATTAATAGGAAAAAATCTTACGATGGGCAGATAAAGGCTGCGGAAATAATGACTAAGAGAAGCAGGACCGTTTTTTGCGACATAGAAGTAGGTAAATATGTCACTGTTGCAATTCCAAAATTTGATAGAGGACCATTAGATAGAAAGAATTCGGAAGGTATTATACTTGATAAAAAGAATGGCGTCTATCGAATAGGCACAAAGATGGGTGTGTTAAAAAACTTGTTTACTAGAAGTGATCTAACGCCCATTTCAGCAATTACCTTTAATTATAATGAAATTCCTCAAGACCGTTTCATTTTATTGAGAGAAGCCTGCGCCGGGCAGTCGATGTTTTCGGGGCAAGGATTTTCAAAATGTCAATGTCAGCCATCAAAACGTCAGTGTAATACCAATCGTTGTGCTTGTTTTAAGTCTAAAAATCTCTGCAACAGTAAGTGTCATTCTAGCAATCCTTGCCAAAATAAATAAGGCCTACAAAATTTACAATTTTGTGTGTATTCAGTTTCAGTATTACCTACATTATACTAATTTTGTTTGAGTTACATGCTATTTACATTTTATATTTTTGTAGAATTAGTTTTTCCTTTTCTTTTAAAAAATATTTATTAAAAAACTGGAGCGTAGCTTTTTATTGCAAGCATTTCCATTTGCCTAAAAAGTGCGTAGGCAAATACCATTTGCCTAGTCAAATAGTATTAGCCTAGTCATTTAGCATTTGAAAAATAAAAAACACGATTTGCCCAGGCAGATAGCATTTGCCTAGACAAAAGCCAATTGCCTAGAATTACCATTTGCCTGCGACATATATATCACTCCCTTGAGGCAATACGTATAATAATTATTTAAAATTGAGCAAATTTAAATAGAAAAGTCAGTATGCCACTGGCCACTGACGTACAGCAAAAAAAATAGTTATTAAACACTAAAATTATTAAAAAAAACTAACTATGGAGTTAAAGTTGAAAAGAATAAAGCTTCAAAAGCTGACCAACGTAGTATAAATTAGAGAGCAATTATAAGATATAATGAAATAAAATCTCTCACAGTTTACTAAGTTTTGTTTGCTAATCTGATCTGTAAGAAGTGAGGACTCTGAACGTACAAAAAAACGTTTAAAACATCAATATCCAAAAACTTTGCCTAAAACCCAAGGCAAGGAACATTTACAACTAAGAATCAAAAGTAAAATATCAAAGAAAAATCAAATTTTTTTAATTTGCCAATGCTGAAATCAGCTAGGATGCCTCAAAGGGTAGATGAGACAGAACTTAAATTAAAAGGGAATTAGCAGCTATCCAGGTGGAATCACAAAATGGCGATACATAAAAAAATATGTGCCTCACCTTTATAAGCACACAACTGAAGTGAAACTTCTGAAAGAGATATAAGGAATTGAGTTTTTATATTTTAAGCATTTTTTTCTCAACTTCTGCACCCAGTTTCGACACTTTTTAATTTTTCCCCTTTTTTTCAGTTTTCGAAAACAGCGTTTCTTTTAACTTTTTTTTATTTTTGTGTCTCTATTTGGTGTTATAATACTCTTATTAATAACAATTTTTTTTATATTTATTCTTGTTTGGTTTTATAATACTCTTATTAACTTTGCGAACAATTTTTGTTTTTGTTTCTTTTTATTATTTTTTTTTCCAATTTCGTTTTATAATACTCTTATTAACTTTCCGAATATTTTTTTACGTTTTATCAATTTATTTCCATTTTTTAAAAAAATTTTGTTTTTTTGTTCATAAAGCATTTTTTCTTTCCATTTTTGCCATCTCCGACCTCGTAGCTGAACTCCTTCGCCTTTTTTTCGCCGAAAACCGCGTATCTCTAACTTTTCTTCATATATTTTTTTCTTATTTCGTTTTATAATAATAAAACTTTTATTAACTTTCCGAAATTTTTTTTAAGTTTTCTTTAAATTTTTTCCCATTTTTCAAAAAATTTTGGGGATCCGGGGTAGGGGGGGGGTTCCCCCCCCCCCCCCCCCCCCCCCCGCTTGCCAGATTTTCGATACGAGGCTCCGTTGCAGATTTATCGGCAAAAAGCGTTTTTTTGCCAAAACTCCCCCACTTATGGTCAAGGGTAGCCCCCCATGAGGCGCACCTACCATAAAAATTTCGGCCCCCTAGCTCTTCCCGTTCTCCCGAAACTAATTATTTTAGTTTTTTCTTCTCTCCCTTCTCCTGGCCGAACGGGTCGTCCAGGATCCTCATTTTACCCCGGTTGAATGTCCTGAAAATTTCAACCCTCTAGCTGCACTGGAACAAGCTTAATTAAAGGGGCGTTTCACTTTGATAAGCGTTTCACTTTGATAAGAATTGTTTCTGACTTTACCCTGGCTAAAGAAGTTTCACTTCAAAAATCAAAAGGCAACTCACCTGCAAGGAAAATAATGAAATCTCAGTTACGGAGTGAGTTCAGGCACCAAATCAATAAAACACCAAAGACAATAAGGGCACGGCCTGAGACTCAAAAATAGGTCGGGCAGAAGATCCCTACAAGGTTATTCCACAAAGAAATGCTCTGCCACTATACTTCACTGCCAGTCGCAATGGCTGACCGTTGGAGAGTATCATTGTTCGAATTTCACCGATCGAGGTGATGACAAGAAGGCAAACTCTACCGAAAGCTGTCCTACAAAATTTAAACCAGCCAATCCTTGCGAGCCTCGTTCTACACAAATACCAAGGCTCCGCGCAACTCGCGGCAGGCATATTCGACAGAACTCTTTTACGTCCTACCCACAACCTATTCCTATTCCATCAAGAACCAAACCCACTCATTTTGTGATTTTTCTCTTCCCAACTGCGTTGCACTGCACCACCGGCAGGCATGCTCCGTACAGTACCTGTAATCTTTAATTTAGTCTACAGCAAACAGGCAAACATAAATATTTATAAATCATAGATCGACAATATAATGGTTCGGAGCGCACATCACTAGTTGGATGAAGAATAGTGTCGCCACAATGCGCCATCTACGACAAGCGCAAGGTAAAACGTCAAGTGCAGATGACAATTCGATTCTCGAAACGTCATAGTAACGCAAAGAAATTTATAAAATCGAATGCGGTATTATAGAAAATCAATTTAGAACCGAAATAGCACGGCGTTTTATGATGGTATTATGGTCACAATTAACTTCCACTAGACAGTACAAATTATAAGATAAGGTAAAGCCAATTATTCCTACATGACTTGTAGACTTGTAGCGAGTTTTCATCCCCTTTTACATGTTAACAGTTCTAATCCACCCCGCTGCCTTTAGGAAAGCTAAAGAGCTCAAGCCGATTAAATAGAGAAAAATAGGAAATAGGTCATGAAGACAAAATTCTTCTAAAATCCAAAATAAAGTAAAAAAAAATAGGAATTTTGCCAACCCAGGGAATCGGTATAAAAATACATTGGAATTAGGATCTACCACACCCATATAAAATATGTAAATTAACTTCAAGACCATTCAAGCGCAAATATCAGGCGAAGCTAATGATATTGTCAAGCATATTTTCGAAACAAAATTGGAATTCAAGCTCCTGAAACCCACGTACTAATAAATATTTATTTTAAGTTGATGCAAGCACATGTGATATCCTTTTTCCTTTCCAGAGGACACAGCTATAAACTAATATTTTCAAAACAGGCGGTCATATCGCTACAACGATATGTAGATATAAATTTCTGGATTTTACCCGGAATTAATTGAAGAAGCATTAATACCCTGCACTCTGATTAATATATGGCGATACTGTTTTCATGAAATTTAAGTAACATATAATCAAATTTATATAGCAGAAAGGTAGATGAAATTTAGAATCAATAATTATAATTTTCTAACCGTTACCTTATACAGGGTGTACGGAAATACCGTTCGAATAATTTCAGGAGTGATTCTACATAAGAAAACATGAAAATTTTCTCATATGAACCTGGGTCTGGAAATGCATAGTTTCCATACTAAAAAAAATCGGTTTTTTATTAATATCTTATATATCCTTTTACCGATTTTGTTCAAATTTGGTAGTGTTATCTATAATAATAAGGGGCTCATTCAGCTTTAATCAGATTAAAAATAGAAAGTCCAGTGACGTCCCGGGGGTATCATACCGAATATTATTGACGAAAAAAATGTGAGCCATTGACTTTTTAAACATTTTATATTTTTTTCGTATTAAGCAACTAAAAATACAATATTTTTGCTTCTTGAATTATTTTCGTATCTTGCTTTGTTTTCGAGAAGAAAAAAATAAAAACCAGTTTATTACATTTCCAAATTTTAAAAAAAAATCGGTTTTTTATTAATATTTTAAATATCCATTGACCGATTCTGTTGAACTTTGGTAGTCTTATCTGTAATAATATGGGGCTCATTTAGCCT
Source organism: Pissodes strobi (assembly GCA_016904865.1). NCBI lineage: Eukaryota > Metazoa > Arthropoda > Insecta > Coleoptera > Curculionidae > Pissodes > Pissodes strobi. The sequence continues at coordinate 95,443 of MU184141.1, read as the reverse complement.
TAATTAGATTAAAAATATGAAGTTCAGTGGCGTCCCGGGAGACATCATACCGAATATTATTGACAGAAAAAGTGTGCGCCACTGACTTTTTAAAAAAAAATTATTTTTTTCGTATTAAACAACTAAAAATACAACATTTTTGTTTCTTGAATTGTTTTCGTATCTTGTTTCGTTTTCGAGAAAAAAAATAAAATCAGTTTATTACATTTCTTTAGGGCAACAAATTCATCAAACGCTGGTGGGTGACCATTATTTTTCTGGAAATCAATGGTTTATTATATTCATAGAAAATGCTATAATAAATTATTGAAACCGTTAACTTTTTTTCTTTCTTTTTGTTTCATCGCGGGATGTAATAAGATTTATTTTTTCTCTGTGACTGAAAAATTTCATGGGGATTTCGTCGACCCACATATGGTTCTTATGAAAATTAACAACGCCCTGGCGCGTAAATCCTGCTTCGTCTGTGAACAACACTTTATGGATAAAGGAACAGTCCTGATGATATTTTGTATTATATAATAATTTATTATAACAATTTCTATGACTAGAATAAACCATTGGTTTCTAGAAAAATAATGGTTATCCATCAGCTTTTGATACAGAATTTGTTGCCCTAAAGAAATGTAATAAACTGATTTTAATTTTTTTTTTCAAAAACGAAGCAAGATACGAAAACAATTCAAGAAGCAAGAATGTTGCATTTTAGTTTATTAATACAAAACAATATGAAATGTGCTAAAAAGTCAGTGGCGCACATTTTTTTTGCCAATAATATTCGGTATGACGCCCCTCGGGACGCCACTGGACTTTATATTTTTACTCAAATTAAGGCTAAATAAGCCATTTATTATTACAGATAACACTACCAAATTTCAACAAAATCGATAAATGTATATTTAAAATATTAATAAATATATCTATTTTTAAAAAAAGTTTCGAAATGTAATAAACTGGTTTTTATTTTTTTTTCTCGAAAACGAAACAAGATACGACAACAATTCAAGAGGCAAAATGTTGTGTTTTAGTTGCTTAATACGAACAAAATATAAAATCTTTAAAAAAGTGAGTGGCGCACATTCTTTTGCCAATAATATTCGGTATGAATGTATGATGCCCCCCGGGACGCCACGGAACTTTATATTTTTAACATAACTTAGGCTAAATGAGCCCCTTATTACTACAGATGACACTGTAAAATTTCAACAAAATAAGTAAAAGGACATTTAAGATATTAATAACAAACCGATTTTTTTAAAAAGTTTTACACCCTGTTGGAAAACTGTGCATTTCCGGACCCAGGTTCATATGAAAAATTTTTCATGTTTTCTTATGTAGAATCACTCCTGAAATTATTCGATCGGTATTTCCAGTATATTATTTTGCGCATATGCGCGACAATATTTCATTTATTTGCAGCATTGTAAGTGTTGTCGCAGCCTAATCCAGGAAATTATAAAACATAATTTTAAATATCGTACACGGAATAAGTCATTGTAAGGCATTAATTTATTACTTATAATTCTGCACATCAAAAATAGTGGGCTAAATTTTAATGAACTGGATTGTGATAATTTCACAGTCAGTGACAGGAATTAGTCCGGTTCCAAATGGTTAAATGTTAGTGTGGACACGTGAACTGAATAAATTTACGTGTTGGAATTACTTTAGAGGTCATTAGCCATATCATAGTAGCCAAAAAATAAGCTGCGTAAATGTATTTAGAGAAATTATCTTTTAGGTTTCCGTATTTTAGGTTAGTTTGGGTTGGGGCAAATAGGAAAATCTTTAGCTTAGAAATGAGATGAGCATGCAACTGAAGTTATACACAACACAAACCGTACCAAGAAAATAATTTTAAGCCAAAGAATATATTTCTCTTTTGAAAAATCTTCATACCCCATTAAATTCTATGTCGCGTTGATTTATCTTTTCCATGAATATTCACGCTTAGTAGTGATTTATTTGAAAAAATAAATTTTCGTATACTTGCCAAAGGAGGAGTAGGAGCTGGATAGCCACTACATCGATTAGATAAACGATAAGATATATAATTTATTTTATTTGTTGAAGAAGATCTACGAAACTTCTATAGAAAATTTCATTTTGGTAGAGAAGCCATACAACTGTTTTTAATTATCCCTCATCTATAAAGAGGGGTAGGTAATTAACATTTTAATTAACCAATTTAATGAACTGATTTCCCAAAGGCTGCTGTAATATTATTCATAAATTTGAATTAAAACATGTATTTTCAACACAAAGGGGCATTTACGTAGGAAATAATGCAGAATATAGTTTACATAATCCATAAACAATAAAGCATATTAATGTTTCTAACTACTAATTATAAATTAAATAATTTATTATCCCCAACAATAAAAGAATATTTTCAAAACAGGCGCTCAGCTAACTACAACGGTATGTAGATGTAAATTGCTGAATTTTACCCGGAATTAATTGAAGAAGTATTAATATACTAGGCACTAAGCACTATGATCAATGATGTATAGGTCCCTTTTGAAATTTAAGTAAGTCTTCTTGGCAGAATGGTTAGGACAATCCTTAGCTCAGAAATTTAATTCGCGAATGGCATAGTAGAGGAGTAAATCCCTAGCAATACAACCGAAGTTTGTACACAGTACAAAACGCAAAACGATTTACTAAGATAATAATTTTAAATAAAAAATTAATGCCCTTTTAAATCTTTATAACCTAAATCTATGTCACGTTGATTTATCTTTTTCCAAGGCTACATACAATGACTATGCACGATTTTTGCGTAATACTGATTTATTGTTGCTGGATTTGAGCTGGACAGCTACTACATCGCTCAGATACACGATAAGATTTGTCTAAAATTGCGGACATTTAAACAAATGTATTTTATTTGTTAAAGATGATCTAAAAATCTGGTCTTAAAAATTTTGATTTAGCAAAAGAGCTTTGAATCATGGAAAGTATTAATAGCTGGTAATAAAACTATAAAACTAGTATTGTATGTTTTATACGATCATTTAATGTTGTGTTGTTTGGACCGAACAGCGATCCCCGATTTTGTATCAGGTCCCAAATAAATTACTACAGATCAACGAAATCCAACAGGGGTTCGAGAAGATAAAAGAACTGACTTGGTATGAACCCACGCATCTATATTTGAGAAGATCGAAATATTATGTTCCAAATTCAGGGAAAAGCTGCAAAAGAACCACAAAAAGAAGTTATCCAAACTTGAAGCTCGCCAACAGCCAGAAATCACCAGCGAAGAAATAAAATGAACAATCGTGGATCTATCTTCTAGGAAACCATATTGAGCAAATGACATGACTTTGCCCTTGCCCTCGAGAGGACAACGACTTCAGATATAATAAACTTTGTGGAAACGATACAACTGGATGGAAGATAAGGGTAGTTCTACAGACATCAAAAATAAGGACAAACAATACTACATAGAAGGAAGGATTAGCAATTAAGGAACTACAAAAGGGCGTGAACGTCAAGATTCTTCCAGCAGACAACATAATATTTTCCAAGTTCAAGTTCAAACTTAAGACAGGGTGAAATTTACGCATTTGAGTAGTTCACACATTCCCTCTCCCACTTAACGTTGGACCCCAACGTTTACCAAGACCCCTACGTTTTAAAAAGAAAGACCTCAATTCGAGAAGATATATCGCATTTATCTTACTGTATCTGTACAGGGTGGCTCGAAGTCGTGTCAATGTATGGGGATCTCGAAAACCGTAAGAGATACAGTGTCAGCCAAATTAGGGCAAAATAGCGCATTTAGGTCCGTAACAATATGTCGTTTAGAAAGTTTTAAAATACTCGGAAAAAACCGAAATTTTGAAAAATAATTTTTTTTCCTGGGTTTATTTAAAAACGGATTTCAAATTGAATTGCACTCTCTATCCAATGGTGATATCTAGGTTGGAATCTGACGTTTCGTCTTCAAGGGGTTAACATCAACTTTCTTTTTTAAAAACGAAGTTTAATTTTTCTTAATCGTTTTTCACATATTAATGGCGTTATTCATATAATTGAGTATTTAAAATTTTTTTAAAATTTTTAAATTTAAAATTTTTTTTTCAATTATTAATTTTGAATAGTTTGAGTTAATTAAATTTAATTAAAGTTCGTATTTGAAAAAAAAGTTGATGAGGGGTTTAGAATTTGATGGTTTGTCTTCAAGAGTTCATCAATTTTTTTTTGAAATGTGAACTTTAATTAAATTTGATAAACCAAATTGCGCCAAAGCAAAATAAGTAATTAAAAAAAAGAGAATAAACAAAATTAAAAATAAAAGAAAATAAAATAAAAATACATATTCATATTAATAACGCCAATATCATCTAAAAAACGATAAAAAAAATAAAGTTTGTATTAATAAAAGAAAGTTGATAATGACTCCTTAAAGACAAAACGTCGGATTCCAAACTCGATACCACCATTTTATAGAGCGGAAAAAGTGGCAATGCAAAGGTCTATTTTAATTTGAAATATGTTTTTAAATAAGCCCAGGAGAAAAATAAAACTTTAAAATAATTCCTAGAAAGGAATCTTTCTAGCTCGGAACAAACCATATTAATCAAATAGGATGACTTTGCCCTTGCCCTCAAGAAGAAGACGACGGGATAACTGCAACTGGATGCAGATGGACTACGTTGGAAGATAAGGATACAAATAATGACAACCAATACCACATAGAAGGAACGATCAGCAATTAAGGACCTACAAAAGGACGAGAACATCAAGATCCTTCCAGCAGATAGTATTTTCCAAATTCAAGTTCAAATTTAGGACAGGGTGACATTTATGCACTTTAGTAGTTCACACATTCCCTCTCCCACTTAACGTTGGATCCCAACGTATGCCGAAACCCCTACGTTTTAAAAAGAAAGACCATAATTCTAGAAGACATATCGCATTTCACATAATCTTTCCATAACTGTACAGGGTGTTCCAACGAGGACTGAACAGAGGCTTATTTTTGATCTTCTCTGTATTTTAAAAACAAACCAAAATAAACATTCGATGTATTTTTCTCCTACTTTCAGAAATTGAACCAAAAAATATTTGAACCAAAAACAAAATACGACATGGATGAACTGTTTTTTAAACGGAACACCCTGTATATTACTAAATTTTTGGACTCTCTAGAGAAATCTAAACACATTTCGTGTGTAATATTCTATATCTATATTTAGCTGTTTACAAAATATTGACAGTTGAAAGTCGGACATTTTGACAATTTGACAGGCTCTAAAATCTAAACCGCACGAGATCAAACAAAACGGTTTGCGCATTCCTATCTTAGGTTTTCATCAGCTATCGAATAACAGTAACTTCAAATTTAATCCGCGGATAAAATTAACTGGAACTTTAATACATCCAGTTAAATTCAAAGCTACTGTAATTCGATAGCTCATGAAAACCTAAGATCATCATCATCATCATCATCAGCTCTCCTTCATCCAGAATTGGACATAGGCCTCCTCCCTAGATTTCCAGTTGTTTCAATTCTCTGCTTCCCTTATCCAAATTATGCCCGTGGTCTTTTTTAGGTCATCATACCACCTTGTTTGGGGTCTTCCTCGGTTTCCTCTTCCCAGATATGGCCTCCATTTTATAATTTTTGTACTCCATCTGCCATCCTCTCGCCTTGCCACATATTCCGCATATTCCCATTTCAATTTTGTGACTGTTTCAATAATATCTTTTACTTTTGTTTTGTCTCTCATCCAGTCGTTTCTTTTCCTGTTTCGCAGAGATATACCCAGCATAGCTCGCTCCATTGCTCTCTGTGTTACTTTGAATTTCGATGTTATCTCCTTCGTTAGTATCCATGTCTGGGCTCCGTATGTAAGTATTGGTAGGATACACTGATCAAAAACCCTAGATCTCAGGTGCATCGATATTTTTTTATTTTTGAGTATATGAGCTAATTTTTCAAAAGCAGCCGATCCTAGTCTTCTTCTTCGTTCTATTTCTTTAGCTTTATTTGTTTTGTTTAATGTTATAAGTTGTCCGAGATATATGTATTCTTCTATATTTTCTAGCTGCTGTCCTTTTAATGATATTTCCGTGTTTTCTTTACACATCACTTTAGGCTTTTTAATATTCATGTTTAGCCTTATCCGTTTCGCTTCTTCATTTAATTCTAGGATCATCTGTTTCAGGTCCTCCTTATTGTCTGCTAAGATCGCTATATCATCTGCAAACCTTAGTCGTTCTCCATTTATTTCAAGTCCTCTGTTATTCCAGTTAAGTTTTTTAAATATTCCTTCTAAGGCCAGGGTGAACAGTTTAGGTGATATCGTATCTCCTTGCCTTATTCCTCTTTCAATTTTTATTTTATCTGTTTCTGTGTTTAGTCTAATTATTGATGTTGTATTCTGGTATATGTTTTTAAGTATGTTTGCGTATCGATGGTCTATTCTTGCTTTATTTAGTTCTTCTTCTAGTGCCCAGTGTTCGACTGAATCAAAGGCCTTTTCGAAATCTATGAAGGCCATGCTTAGCGATAGATTGTATTCGTTTGCTTTTTCTATTAGTATGTTAAGCGTTAGCAAATGGTCGTATGTACTGAATTCTTTTCTGAACCCAGCTTGTTCCACTGACTGGTAGTTGTCAAGTTTATCAGTTAATCTGTTACAAATTATACGAGTAAACAACTTGAAAAACTGGGAGAGCAGGCTTATGGGACGATAGTTTTGAAGATTGGTGTTATCTTCTTTCTGAAAAATTAGTACTACTATTGCGTTATTCCAGTCTTCGGGTATTCTCTCTTCTTGGAAGCATAAGTTATAGATTATTTTTAGCTTTTGAAGCACCATTTTCCCGCCTTCTTTTATCATTTCTGTTATGACATTATCTTCTCCTGGTGCCTTGTTATTCTTCATTTGAGATAAAGCGTCATTTATTTCATCTAAAGTGATTTCTGGAATCTCTTCCGACCCTACATTCAAAACTTTTCTTTGTTGTTTGATTCTTTTTGGTTTTTCTATCTTTGTGCTATAAAGTTCTTCATAAAATTTTTCAGTTATTATTTTGATCTTGTCTTGGTCTCGCTCTTCTTTCCCATTTTGGTTTTTTTATAGCAATTATTTGATGCTGTCCATTCGATTTTTTCATTATATGTTTTAGGCTCCTATTTTCTTCTATTGTTTTTTCTACTAGGTATTCGTGGTGAGTTTGTAGTTCTTTTCTTATTAATGTTCTTACCGATTTCTTTACTTGTCTATATTCTTGTGTTCTGTGTTGTCCTTGTTTAGACATTAACCTTCTCTTTTCTATCCAGTATTTTGTTTCACTGGAGATTGCGTCTTTTCTTTTATTGCAAGGTGCTGTTTTCAAGGATGTTTCTATTAAAGCTGTAGCGAGACTTTTAGTAATTTGGTTCATGTCTTGGTCGTTTTCTATGGGTTCTTTAAGTTTTTCTTCCAGTCCCTTCTGATATTCCTCTTTTTTACTTTTTAATATTTGTATGTCGATCTTCTGTTTGTTTTGCTTTTGAACATATTTTTTTCTTTCTAATTTCTTATCGATTTCCATTCTTGTTCGTACCAAGCGGTGGTTGCTTCCAGTGTTGAAGTGGTTCAGAACTGTGACGTCTTTGACTGTTTCCCGGCGGTTTGTGAGGATATAATCAATTTCGTTCTTCGTGTTACTGTCCGGGCTAATCCAGGTCCATTTTCGCTTTGTCTTTTTGTGAAAGAATGTATTCATCGCATACTGTTTGTTCTGCGCCAGAAAATTCATTAACATTTCTCCCCTGCCATTTCTTTATCCCAGCCCAAAGCTTCCTATTTGTTCCTCTGTGTCGTCCTGTTTCTGTCCAATGATGGCATTGAAATCTCCCATTATGATTTTCTGTTAACATTTGACTTCATTGATGGCTTTGGTTATTTCGTCATAGAAGAGTTCAACGTCCTCATCAGGGTATGCCGATGTTGGTGCATAGCATTGAACAATCTGTATTTTGTATTTTTTGGCAAATTTGGAGTACAATATATACGATTCTGTCTGGTATTCCTTTGTATGCTTTTATGTTGCCTTGTTGTCGTTTGTGTATTAGAAATCCTACACCTCTCTGACTTTCTACTTCATGGCCTTTGTAGAATAATGTGTTTCCTGAATTTAGTTTGATGAGGTGTTCTCCTTTTCTTCGTATGTCTGAGAGACCTATTACGTCAAATTTGATTTTGCTGCATTCATTTTCAAGGTCGGCTAACTGATAGTCGTTTAGCAGCGATCTATTGTTATATGTTGCAATGAGAAGGGAAGTCTTTTTATGGTTTTAAAACCTAAGATAGAAATATGCAAACCACTTTCTTTGAGTCAAAGTATCAAAATGCCCGACTTTCAGCTGTCAATATTTCGCAAACAGCTATAGATAGGTATAGGATATTATACACGAAATATATGTAGATTCCTCTAGAGAGTTCAAAAATTTAGTAATATGCAAGGTGTTCTATTTAAAAAAACAGTTCATCCATGGCGTAAGTATTTGAAAAAAGTTAAGGGAAAAGCTGCAAAGGAACCACAGAAAGAAGTTATTCAAACCTGAAGCTCGCCAACAGCCAGAAACCACTAGCGAAGAAATAAAAATGACAAATGTAAATCTATCTTCAAAGAATGTTTCTAGCCAGGAACAAACCATATTGAGCAAATGACATAACTTTGCTTTTGCCCTCAAGAACACAACGACGTTAGATATAATGAGCTTCGTGGAACACTACAACTGGATGCAGATGGACTATGTTGGAAGCTAAGGATAGAAATAATGACAACCAATACCATATAGAAGGAACGATCAGCAATTAAGGACCTACAAAAGAACGAAAGCATCAAGATTCTGCTAGCAGAGAACGCAATATCCTCCAAGTTCACTTGGGACAGAGTGATATTTCGTTTATGTATTTTAGTAGTTCGCATGTTCCCCCTTCCACTTAATGTTGGATCCCAACGTTTAAATCAGAAAAACCTCAATTCGAGAAGACATACCGCATTTCACATTATCTTACTATAACTGTACAGAGTGTTCCAACGGGGACTGAACAGAGGCATATTTTCGACCTTTTCTGTATTTTTAAAACAAACCAAATAACAATTCGGTGTTTTTTTCCTGATAAATTAAGAAATTGAACCAAAAAAAACATTTGAACCAAAAACAAAAGACTTACGCCAAGGATAAACTGTTTTTAAATGGAACATCATGTATATTACTACATTGTTGGGCTCTCTAGAAAAAATCTAAAAACATTTCGTGTATAATATTCTATATCGATCTATAGCTGTTTACGAAATATTGACAGTTGACACTTTGACAGGCTCTAAAATCTAAACCACACGAGATCAAAGAAAACTGTTTGGGTATTCCAATTTTGGGTTTTCATCAGCTATCGAATCATAGTAACTTCAAATTTAACCCGTGGATAAAATTAACCGACTTTCAACTGTCAATATCCGATTTCTCTAGACAGTTCAAAAATGTAGTAAAACTGTAAGTAATAAAACAGTTCTGGCTATTTTGGTTTGTTTTAAAAATACGGGGAAGGTAAAAACTAAGCCCCTGTTTAGTCCTCGTTGGGACACCCTGTACAATACTTAATATTTTCAGTGGTTTTGTTCTGGATCTAATTCCTTTTCTAGCCTCCACTGCAGTCTACCTCTTAACATGGTTTGACACGCCCTTAACCTGTTTGAAGATATCACACGTTCAAGCCCAAACTTAGCACAGGGTGATATTTACTTAGTAGATTTTGCATTTTAGTAGTTCACAATACATTTCGTAAAGCAGGCTGGGAAGCATACATTTTAGACTTCAGATGACTCATTAAAAAGAAGTCTAAAGGAGTCAAGTGCCCTTGGTGGCCACTCAATATGTCTTCGTCCAAACCAGTTTTGGAAAAAGTAAAAATGAACCCCTGTGGGTCAACGTTCTTGAAAATCCACGTTGAACTGATTAAATCGGGCACTCATGTTTACTTTTTTTTAAAAAAATTAAAAAAAAAATTTGAAGAAAGGTTGCTTAAATGTCGATCTGATAAGATTAGAGTTGAGTTGACTCGTCTACTATTCGAATCCTCTGGGATGTAAAATACTCGCTTAGATCTTCGAAAAGAAGTATCGCATGACCCTTTAACCTAATTGACAACTGCTAGTTGCAATAATTGTTCAGCAAGATTTTGTGCGTATCAGTATAAACTTTGACTTTATTTCCGGATAGAAATTAATTGCAAGAATGAAACCACTTCGAATTATACATACACATATAGTAAATAAAGCTTCTTATTATTTTACAAAAACGAAATAAGGTGAGAGGCATTGACTAGAGCAGCTAAAGCTATCAAAGCGAAAACCAAAAATAATAACACAACCGGCACCCAGGCGATCTACGTAACCTATTAACAAAATTTAACAAATATATTTTTTAAAACCGTATAACAATTTACACACCACGCCAAACGGATTCCGCACTATACAAGCGCCACGCACACGAGCAACGATCGGTGAAAGGCACCCCTTTGTCTCGTAAACTTCACAAGGCGAAAATCAGAGGCGAACTGACTTTAGCAACAGAAAGGGCCCCATAAAAGTAATTTAGCGAAATTTAAATTCATAATATATATGGTTATTTAGGAGTCACGCAACGCAGTCAAGGTCAAAACACAAGGTAGGCAGTGCTGTGGAGGCATGCCGCAACCGTTTCTGGTTAATAACAATTAGACGTTAGTGTACGGAGTGAAAGAATATGAGAATTCATACGGAAATAAGACTGATTTAAGGTAGTATAAACGACTAATTTTCCCCATTGAAAAGCACAGTTATATGCTACATTAGTTAACAAAATACAATTTTAATCCAGGCCTTATTATTATAAGGGCAATTGTTGGACAGTGTTGTCCCTACTATTTTTAGAAACCAAGATTCCTCTTAATGCCTACATTATATTATTATTGGTAATACTGCTAATTAAAAAGAGTATAACAACAAAATATCTCTCATCTATTCTAGAGCTGAGAGAGAACCATCCTTCTCTTATGCACCTTGACATTTCTTCATACTTTTTGCAATTTCTTCACAACCGCTGAATATATGATACACATATTTCCTTGCTTGCCATTATGAAAATGCCAATTGTTAGTCTAAAATTTTTGATACGATCGGTTGATTTCCGAACGATGTACGAACTACAATAAAAACGCCTTTATGTATCTGTTAGTCGGTTAACGTCAACTATTATGAATATATTTTATTATTATTGGTACCATATTACTTATAAAAGAAAGAAAATAAGCTCAAAATTCTGCCGTAAATAAACTTGTATAAAGCCGTAAAAAGCTGCATACAGACTTGCCTTAAGCGGATTCACAATTCAAAAATAATATAATTAATATTTAGGTGACAATATTAGATTATCCGCGATAAGGTCAGAGATTTCAAAAGAGTAGGAGAGATATTAAATGTTATGCTAGTTCATTGATGCCACACCTTAAAAACTGTAGAAGTTGATGCACAGCTAAATTAGCCCGTGCCTGGCATGAAAGAGTAACTCCACATAAGACCTTGAATTTTCTTATAGATTTTTTAAAATAAAGTTCCTCTCTTTCTCCCTCCGATGCAGGAATATTACTTAGGACTAGTCAGAGCCGTTATTCTTCATTTTCATCGCACATCCACACAATTTTTCGCATTTTTTCACAACTGCTCAATATAAGATCCACATTTCTTTATTTGCCATTTAAAAAAAGGTCTACTAACAACCTAATTTTTTGTATTTATTTGGCAAATTTCAGAACGATGTTTATTTTAGAATATAATGTTAAAAAATGGTGGGTGCTTAAGACTATACGACAGAAAAGACAAGAACAACAAAACAAAGCGAGATCAATATTATAAAATACAAGTATTTTTCGTATTATATATTTTGATATTACTTGCCACAACTTTGGTGCTTAAATTCAAATTTTACCTCGAAATCTCTCAAAAAATTGGCAGAAATCGCTGCTTCTCACTTAAAAAATTTCCAAATTCTCTGATCTTGGCCCAATTGTTCATTTTCAAATGGTTTTAAAATGAGATTTTATTGTCGGAAAAAATACACAATTTCGATGACAATTTCTGGGCACGCACCCTTTGACGCTCTTTCAAACTCTATCGCAAATGACTAGTATTTTTTAGGGCGTGATTTAAATTTTTGAATTTGATTATTTAATTTTAATATCAAATTTGAGCGCCCATTGTCTATAGAGTTATCCTCTCTCTGTGGAACAGTGAAAACTGCTCTCTGCTGCGACCTTTTATTAATTTTTGATTACGCTTATTCAAAGGTTGGCGAATTTAAAGTTTTGAATTTGATTATTATTTTTTTTAATAGCAAATTCGAGCGCCCATAAAACAGATAAAACCTAATATAACTGTTTCAAAATTTCAGCGTCTATAGAGTTGTCCTCTCTCTGTGGAACCGTGAAAACTGCTCTCTGCTGCGACATTTTGCTAGTTTTTGATTCGCACTTATCCGAGGGCCTGCGAATCTAAAATTTTGATTTTGATTATTATTTTTTAATAGCAACTTCGAGCGCCCATAAAACAGGTAAAACCTAATATAACTGTTTCAAAATTTCAGTGGCTATAGAGTTGTCCTCTCTCTACGGAATAGTGAAAACTGCACTCTGCTACGAAATTTTGTTAATTTTTGATTCGCACTTATTTGAGGGTCGGCGAATTTAAAGTTTTGAATTTGATTATTATTTTTTTAATAGAAAATTCGAGCGCCCATAAAACACGTGAAATCTAATACACCTGTTCCAAATTTTCAGTGTCTATAGAGTTGTTATCTATCTGTGGAACAAATGAGAACTGCTCTCTGCTATGATATTTTGTTAATTTTTAATTCGCGATTACTCGAGGATCGATGAATTAAAAGTTTTGAATTTGATGATTTTTTTTAAATATGAAATTTGAGCGCCCATAAAACACGTAAAAACTGCATTTCGAGGCGACATATTTTTGCAAAATGGATCACTTTGGGTCATTCTAGCGCCGAAAAAGTCGAGAAGATCGGTAAAACTGAAACGCTAGGTCGATGTAGAATAGGACAAAAACGCTCTAAATACTACTCTGTTTCAAAAATGTCGGGAAAATGAACCTTTCAGGGAAATTGTAAAAACAACGATTTCCTAGCTCAAAAAAAATTTAAGTTTTTGTTTTTCGAAAAATAATTTTTTCTAAGGATAGCTGATTACTTGACAAGAATGCTGTTTTAGAAGGAATTTTGGAAATGATTATGCCTTTTGTACAGGGTGAGCTAGTTGAATATAAGCTTTTCTCCATTTCGGGTTTTGACACGACAAATCGTTTTATTACTGGAAAATCGAACGATCTGGGGTAAATTAACTTTTTCACGTTAAAGAGAGATAATATGAACAGAACACATAAAAAAACTCATCGATCCGATCGAAAATACCAAATTGGTGATTTTTTTTATCTTCAGTGTGAAAAATCTACTTTAATAGTATGTGTCAGCAAACTAGTGATCTCTGCTATAAAAAAGCTTTATAACAACGTGTAAAAAAATCGCGAAAAATTTTCAAAATTTGTAATCTTCTTCTTTTCACCCCGCAGCTGTCCACTCCTGGATATAGGTCTCTCTCATCTGTTTCCATGTCTCCCTGTCCTGTGCTACGTTTATCCAATATTTGCCTAACACTTTCCTGATGTCGTCCAACCATCATTTCTGCGGGGGTCCTATACTACGTTTAGTCTGTCTAGGCCTCCACGCCGCGCCGTCATTCCTTCCTAGTGTGGCCATGTGACAGACCCACTGCCATTTCATCTTGTATTATATCGGTAACTTTAGTTTATGCTCTGATATTTTCATTTCTAATCTTGTCATGAAGTGATATGCCTAACACGTATCTTTCCTTTGTTCTTTGTGTTGTTAAAAGCTTGTTTGTAAATGTTTTTGTTAGGCTAATTGTTTCCAATCCGTATGATTGCACCGGCAGTACACATGTATTATATACTTTTCGTTTTAGATTTATAGGGATCATGGTGTTTTTTAGAATGTGCCCCAGTTTACCCATGTCAATCTTATGCGCCTTTTGATTTCTGCGTGTTGGTTTTATTTTCCCAATTTAATATTGTGACCCAAGTATATGTATTCAGTTACGCATTTTATGTTATTATTTTGGACGCATATGTTGGTGTCTTCGGAGCTCATTATTTCTTGTTTTGTTGTAATTCATGTTCAGTCCAACATTCATAGATGCTAGGTTTAATTCATTTAACATCTCTTGTAGTTCCGTGACGTTGTTACTTATTAGGACTATAATATCATCTGCGAACCTGAGGTGGCTGAGTCCGATACCATCTATGTTAATACCTTTGGTATTCCATTCTAATTTTTTAAAGACTTCTTCAAGGATCAGCGTAAACAATTTAGGTGAAATGGTGTCTCTCTCCCTGACGTACACTATTCTGTTGGTCGTAGTTGTTTCGTCTATTTTTATATGTATTGTTGCTTCTTTATAAATATTTTGTGATAATAGGGCCGTTAGGATTGACAATGATTCAACGGTATCGAAAGCCTTTTGAAAGTCAACGAAGGCTAGGTTGTATTCTGTGCATTTTCTATAAGGGTGTGCACTGTATACAGGTGATCTATCGTACTGTACCCATTGTTGAATCCTGCCTGTTCCACGGGTTGGGAAGAATCTAATTTTGATGATAAGCGATTTGTTATAATTTTTGTAAAGAGTTTGTATATATAGGCCTATAATTTTCGACGTTTGTGTTATCGCCCTTTTTGAATAGTAGTATAGCTTCAGAGTTACACCAATCAGTTGATATTTTACCGGCATAGAGACATTTATTCAGGAGTATTCTTATTGTTTGCCGTGGAGTTTTCCCTCCCATTTTCAACATTTCTGTGGTGACTTGGTCTTCTCCTGGACATCTGTTGGTTTTCATTTATTTTAGTGTTGTATTTATTTCGCTCGTCGTGATTTCTAGGAGCTCTTCAGATCCGTCATTCATGATGTTCATTTTTTATACTGATTTTTTGCATTTAGATGAATAGAGGTTAGTGTAGAAATCTTCGATCGATGTCGTGCTTATTTTGTACTATAATGTTGTTTTCATTTCGCATTTCTGTAATTCTTGTTTTACCTTTTGAAAGTTTCCTGCGCAACACATTCATTTTGCAATTGCCCTTTATGGTTTCCTCTATAAGTTTCGCATTGTACCCTCTTTTATCCTTTTTGATTTCCTTTTTGACTTGTTTGTTTATATCTTTATATTCTTCAGTTGTTCTGCCTTTTTTCTAGTAGTTTTAGTGTATTTTGGCTTAGCATTGCGTCTTTGTGGTTTTGCTCTTTGCGCATATTTTCTTTATTGAAGTTTTCACCACGCACGTGATTTTATCTGCGAGATCGTCTATTTCTAGTGGCTCGGAGTTAATTTTTGGTACAAGTCGTTTTGGTATTCTGTTTCTTTTAGTTTCAGAACATCACTAGTAGGGAATCGATGTTTTTTAAGGGGTTAATTCTGATTTTTGCTCTCACGAGCCTGTGATCGCTACCCGTAATGAATTTGTTTAGGACCGATATATCTTCGCATATTGTCGGCCAGGATAAAATCGATTTCATTTCTGGTTTGATTGTTTGGGCTACGCCATGTCCATTCGTATTGCTTTGGTTTTTTAAATAATGTGTTGAGACAGTACAGATTTTCTTTGTTCAGGTAACTGGTGAGAGTTTCTCCTCTATCATTTCACTTGCCCAATTCGAATTTTGCGACATAATCGCCCACCTACAGTCCTCTCTATATAACAACCCCGCCAGCATACGAATTGCACGCCTTTGGAGGCGAAAGACTTGCCCTGCTCCAGCACTGTGGCCCCATACAATAATAGCATAGGAGATGTGGCTATGTACCAAAGAAAAGTACGTTTGTTTCAGTACAGATTGGGACACACTTTGCTAGATTACGAAGTAGGAATGTATTCGAGGCAAGCTTATTGCACAGGGCATCAGTATGGGTATCCCAACAAAGTCCACGATCAAGATGAACGCCTAGAAACCTCGCACTGGTAACCCCATCACCATCTGGAATAACACGAGTAGTAAGTATTAGGATTTGGGTTTTGGAAGCATTAAGAAATAGACAGTTAGTGGTAAACCATTTTTAGCCACCGAAAGTGCATCGCATGCACGCTCCATAGCCCGATCAAGTTCTCCATCATAGCAGGTGGCGTCATCAGCAAACAGGGTGTAATGAGCCTCTGGATCAATTTGAGGGAGATCATTTATATATAATAGGAATAATATAGGGCCCAGAACAGACCCCTGCGGTACCCCAATATGAATTTCCCTTTCCATTGTTTTCACCCCATTAACCTGCACCATCTGGCGTCGACCAGTTAGATAACTTTCAATCAATCAATCAATCAATCAATACTGACGTATTCTATTGCACAGCGCACATTATATACTCGCCTATAGCGAAGTGACCTGTGTATGAGGCAGGCCACGCCTCCTCCGGCTCGATCGGGCCTATCAAATATCTAGATATTGTAGTTCCAACTTTCAATAATCGGTGTCTCCCTGTTTTCGTTCTGCTATTTTGGCATTTAAGTCTCCCATGACTATTAAAAAGTGGGCTTTTTCCATTTGACGAACTTTGACCAGGTCTTCGTAGAAGTTTTCAATATCTTCTTCTTCTGCTTTGCTTGTCGGTGCGTAAGCATAGATGATCTGCAGACTATATAATTTATTATTATATTATATATATATTTCAGCAATTTTACGAGTTTGAACTTTGCTTTTGCTGCATTATGGAAAATTTGGTTAGGTTAGGTTAAAATATGTAGATTTATAGGTACATTTAATTGACTGACTCTCATTGAAAACAGTTTGAAGCTCAAAAATGGGTTAGGATCGGAAAATGTGGACTTTTTTTGGTGATTAAAGGTAGTTTCTGATGGAATTTATGACATATTTTTAGATAACATTTTACCTGTATGTAATTTTTATGGTAAGTGAGCAGATTTATTTATCTTGAAATCTCATGCATTTAAAACGATTTGAAGACGGAAAAATGGGCCGGGATCAGTAAATTTGACATTTTTGAAGCGATCAGTTCGTGCTGATTCTATAGATTTCAAAGTAAAAATTTACTTCAAACATCGAAGTTTTGACAAGAAAATATAGTACACAAAAAGATAGTGTGCACCCGCACAAAACAGAATAACATTTTCATTTCATACAAATTCGCTGACACGAATGGTAGAACATACTATCGATTTAACGATCGATTCTTGTCAGAGAAAAATAGGTGAGTTCGGCGCGGAAACCGTGTAAGAGACGAATAAAGATGGTTACCCCACGCAAGAATTGAACTGTGGACGGACCGGTGTCAGAATTCCGTTCGCTGATCTTTCTCTCTATTTTCATTAATGTTCGCTCCATCACACATTTTGTAACTTTTGTAACACGTTTACCAGCTTAATGTCCATGTAAGATGTTTCACTTCAAAAAAAATGCTTGTATTTCATAATATTAATCTGGCCTTGTCGCAGTTTTCATTTCTTTTGTCTGGTCTTAAGCACACACTGTTTATTCCCATTAAGTTTTCCAAGCTTTGAGTTTTGGTAGAATAATTTTGAATTTTAAATGACCCCACAAAAAGAAGTCCAGAGAGACTGGGGTGTTTTTTTTTCGCGAAATCTGGATCGACCCAAGACCACTAATTACTTGACCAATGAAACTATTCTATCCTTTCTATCAGCAAACCAGTCCAAATTTAATTAATTTACCGAAGAAAACGAAATTATTTTCAGTATTTTTGTAATATTACTCCAAGTAAGTCGATTAGCGATGGCAGCATTTTACACTTTAATTCTTTTTAAATTTAAAACTGTAGAGCTTCATACAGCTTCCACTAAATTTTACTTAAAGAAATAACGAAGCTTTACTTCTCAAAGTTAAAAATAAGTGAAAAAGCCGTTGCTTGCAGTTTTCCTTTTAAAATTTGCCCAAAGCGAAAATTGTTACTATAAAGAACGTAATGAAGTTATATTAAGCCCCTTTTATATATTTACTAACAATGCCCGTGGGATATTTGTGAATCATTGCAATTGCGATCTGGAAACTCAACTTTGTCGAAGACCTTTCAGCTATTTATTAAAAGTCTTGATTTTTCGATTAGGTCAAATTATCATATGTTGTAACAAGTACATTCTTATTTATTTCGTTCGAACTTATAACGAATTAACCTTAGACGCACTTTTGGAAAAAGCTATAAAGAATGAGACACAACTGAATAAAATGATCAACATTGCATGAGAATGAGCGGATAATAACCAAAACAACCTAATCCTTTTTCGTCAAAAGTTAAGGTTTGCTTAACAGCTAAATATTTTAATTCTTATACCGAAGAAGAAAGACTGATACTAGCAATGAAAAGACAACTTAATAAAAGCAGTGATCCAAAACAAATCTGACAATACATAAATATTTGTTATGTTGTAGAAAATTAAGATTAAAGACATATAGTTTAACAACATAACGAACCAACAAATTCTACGCATATAGAGAATAGAAGAGGAGTCATTTCACATCAAACCAACCAAACTAAAAGGAGGTTTGGCAGATCACCTCACCGATTTTGATAATTTTTGGTACAGTTATTCTGCCCATCTAGAAGAAAATCCAAAATTTCAAACAATAAGCAGTTTGTTTTAAATTGATTTTTAAAAATCAAAAAAAGTGACAGTTTTCTCTAAACATATATTAAAAGTGATCAAGATATCTTAATAACTACTTACACTAGGAACAGTGAGTTATATATCATTTAAAAGAACTTGAAAACCTCAAATTGGGTACCTCTTAATATAGGTGTTTAAAAAAATTGAAAATTATATAAATTTAAAAATTTTTCAAAAAGTATTTTTTATTTTTTTCAAAAAATTATATTATTTTTGACAATATTTTAGCAAGATACATTACAAATAAGTTTTTTTTTATTTTGAGCACTATTTTTCAGTTTAATCTGGTGTTTACAAAGTTTAGTTAATTGTTAACTTCCTTTCATGTTTTTAAAGTAAAGCCTAAACAAAAAACCACCCATCCTCCTCCACATTCCCGTCCCCTACGCCTTCCTAGAAAAAAAATTCAACAAGACCAAAAAGTTTCGATGTTTGTTTAATTTTTTCAAACAGAAACTTCTTAAAACTTGCTGACACGCTCGCATCTAATTTGGTAAGTATTCTTCTACCTCCCCCCCCCCCTATCGCCCTTGGTTGTGTTTTCTGCAAGAAAATACCTGCAGCACTTAGACACTGCAGTCGAGTTGAATTTTTCTAATTTTGCAAATAATGAATTAAGGTTTCTTCGATATGGTTTTGTGACTGTTCAGTATGATAACTTGTGGTGGTTAGTGTGTATTATTGGAAAAAATGAAGAATCTGATGAGCTTAAATAGTTATTTTCTTCAAACGTCCGTAAATCCGTCATTACTCGACTGTGTAGGCGGCCGTGAAGTTTAATTTTTCCTCCGCCGGAGCTTTACTTTTCACTTTTCCGCCGGCGGAGGTAAAAGTGTTACCATAGCAACATAGATACAAACAAACAACAAAACAAGCGTCAACAACTCAAGAATTATTAAACTAAAATTTGTATTTATCATTCAATTTGTGCACTACATTTCTAAAAATCACTAATTTAGGAACATATTGGTTATTGTTTAATCGAACTTACTCAATAACTGCTTATCAATACGGAATTAAAACGCAATCGGAGACGCAATTTAAAAAAAATAATTATTGTTGACAGTGTCCACTGACAGCTTTATGTTACATTACTATAGCAACAACCTGTGCCTATTCACTGACACCGGTCTAAGCCGCCTTGCGAACCCACTTAGCTTTAATAATAATTATTATTATTACTATTAAAAAGAGATGTTTTTGCATTAATTTGTCAACATTTGAAGAAAAAACAGCATATTTTATTTGGAGGAAAAGTATCACTTTTCCTCCATATAAAATAATATACTATTTTTGTTACAAGTACCTAAAATGGAGTTTTTCAGGACGAATCAT
>MU184141.1:46101-65336 GCA_016904865.1 Pissodes strobi | reverse complement strand
TTAGATTTTTCTAGAGAGTCCAAAAATGTAGTAATATACAGGGTGTTCCATTTAAAAAAATATCAAAGTGACCCCTAGCACTTTTATTTGATGTTCAATTGTTTTTTGCTGAACATATCCAAATTCGCGGGAGAAAATTACATAAAATAGCTATTTCAATTTTCTATAAAAGTACAGGGAAAGTCAAAAAATCGCCTCCTCGTTGGATAACAACATTGAATTTTGCTTTTCTGGTTCAGACATCAGCTGTTGAACAATTTTAATATGAACCATTCAATTTTGGAGCCATTTATATTAATTATTTTCATAATGGAACGTTACTATAGCAACCGCTTTAGAACCATATTTAAATACACTGAACATAATTTGATCCGTTCGATTTTCGTGCATCATTATTGGTTTATACATTCTGTCAAGTATCTGCAATTTTGGTTAGTACACTTTTTAACTCATTCTGTAGTCTGATTATGCACTTTCCTTAAAAAAAGTATATTTCTATTTTTTATATCATTTATGTGTTTATTGTTTGAGCAAATCACTCTGGGACACCTTAAGGAACACATTTAATATTGAATTTTACTTTTCTAGAATCTATTTTTAAGATTAAATTGTTCAGACATCAGTTTTTCAAAATTCAATTTTTGAGCCCATTATATTGGCCACTCTCATAATATCACGTCACTATAGCAACCTTATTTAAATAAACTGAACAAAATTTGAAATAGTATTTTTTTCATAAATTGGCATCAATGCTGGTTTTTATATCCTCTTAAAGTATGTTTGTGTAATGTCAATTTTCGAGCAGTACAATATAAAGCGCAATTTCGGTTAACACACCTCTATAGATACATTTGACATTTCTTGGATTAAATGGTTTAGACATCAGCCTTTCAAAAATTCTGAATATCGACTATTCAATTTTTAAGCTCTTTATATTGACTATTCTCATAACACGACGTGACTATGACAACCACTTGTAAAATCTTATTTAAATAAACTGATCAAAATTTGAAATGTCCAAACCTTTTCATAAAATAAAGCTCAATTTTGGTTAGCAAGTTGTTTTCACCCACTCGGTACAGGGTGTCCCAAATTAGCGGGTGACCATTGGGAGCTCAAAAACTATAATTTTCGTTGACCTTAAAGGCGGACTGCTTCCCACGTTTCCCCTAGGGAGGGGGCTAATTATGAAGGCGCAGCGTTTTAAACATAACGATTTTGGACGTCCTCAGTTTGCTCTAATGGAAAACAGATATTTCATATTAATTGTGTAAGAGACTTATATTAAGGTTTGGGACGCAACACTGCGAGAGGCAGTAAATAATGCTTCTAGAAAATGGAAAAAAATGCTTCTTTTTTGGGGAGGAGGTTCTTTTGTTGTAGTGTATCAATTAACCGCCTATTAAAACACACCTTTAATTAATTTCAGTTGAGCTGTGCCCTCTGACCTCAAATCCTCATAAAATCAGTGGCGTTGGTACGAATTTTGTTATATTTTTTATTTACCACAAAAAGTATCCTAATGATGCTAACATGGTTAGCGAAACGCGCGTTGAGTGCAATAATCCTGTTTCGGTATTGTGGATAAAACTCCGTTTCAGTGCATTTTGCCGAAGGTTCCAAACCTCAACATAGTTTCAGATAATCTTTTGATTTTGTGATTCAAATAATGTATTGAATGTATTTTCAAACAATTTTTTGTCTAAAAAAACAATACTTTGTTGTTCTAAATGAACTAACGATTTATAAAAAAATTATTATAATAGGTCATTGTCGTAGCATGATTTTTATTCGAAAATAAATCGTTTTTTCAGATGTCTTAGAAAGCCTTTGGCCGACTTTGTTTGAATTCGGCCGTGCTATTTTTTTAGTCATGAGGCTAGTTTAGCCGTCATTATATTTAAATTATTACGTTCATTGGCGTCCCTGAGGGTAGTTTAAAAAATACCATTGACCAAAAATATGTAAGCCACTGACTTTTTATTTTTTTTTTTCGAATTGAGCAGCAATACAATACAAAACAAATTTATTGTCCTCTCAATTATTGTTTTCATATCTTGCCTTGATTTCGGGATATAAAATTTAGGGCAGTTCTTGTTCGACTCAAAAATTATAATTTCCGCTCAAATCTTCCTTCGTATCAAAAAACACCAAATACTAAATAAAATAAGGAACTAGAAAAAATATATATTCATTTTTAAATGTCAATGGCGTACTAAATTTTCCATACAAAAAATATAACAAAATTTGGTATCGACGAAATCGACGGACGCCACTAGTTAAATTGGGGCAAGTGTTATATTTTAAAATTAAGTGTCTCTAAATGCTTATTTTATTTCCCAAATGTCATAAAAAAATATTAACGCATTATAAAAATTATTAAAATTCAATACCCGGTATCTTCGCAATGAAACGACTAAGGACTATAGTTTATCAGAACTTTCTATCCTAAAATAACGTCAGAAATCACCTCCCGAAGTTTTGAATCATACTTTTAAAACACTCTGTATAACGTATGGATCAAGCAACAATATAGTTAGTTATGAAACAGTTTAGAGCACTTTAAATCAATACGAATACTAGAAGAAATCATGAATTTGTTCAAATTATAAAAGGAAGTTTTAATCAAGATCCAAATTATTTCAATAAAAAATGGTCCGATGAGGTCATATTTACCACTGCCGATGCCGGTATAATTTATAATAGAAAAATCTGTCATATTTGCTCCGAGGAAAATCCACAAACTGTTACGCCAATGGCTTTTCAAGGACGTTCCTCAGTACACGCCTGATGCAACCTTTTCACGCATAAAGCCTTATCATTCATCGGACGTAGTAGTGGAAGAATACTAGTTCTCCCAGTCCCCCTACCTTTGTGCCCCCATATACCTTTGAGTTGTGCCACGCCCAGTTGGCATCTGATGCCAAATGACATTGAGCTAGACTTCTCCCACTTGACCTTGGCTGCCTCTAATCTTCCCTGACATCAGATGACATTGAGCGAGACCCCACTCACTTGACCTTGCGTTCGTTTTAGATTGCCTTATCGAACTGTGTGATAAAAGGTGCGCCGATTCAGTATTGAGTAGGTTCTTCTGAATGAACTTGAACCTTTTTGACCTATAAATGTGTTGAAACATTTAGATATGTGATTTTCAAATTCATTAACAAGGTCCAGTTTATATTCGTGGTACGTTAAATGGGTCAAGACATTTGGAACTTTTGGAAAATGAAATTAAACACTCTATACCAAGGCGCAGCACTTCATCATAATCAGGCAGTAAGAGACTTTCTTCATAATGATTTTCAAGTATGGGCGAGATATGGAACAATCAATTGGCCCACGAACTCTCCCCATCTGATGCTTATAGATATCTTCCTTTTGGACTACTTGAAAAATACAGTTTATGGAGAAAGAAATAAAAATATTGAACAAATATAAATTTATATGAAAATGCACTGGAACGCCAGAAAAGAATTTACGACAAATATGACGAGATTAATGGGGGACATGCACAGCATTTAAGTTAGGCTAGAAATTATGCAACTAAGTTGGGGAAGAAATTTCAAATTAACTCACTCAAATAATGATTAGGCGAGCAATATCAAAATGTGGGGCAATATCCTTCTATAATCGACGGCGACGGTTCAATTAGCAGGCGTTGAAGAACGAATGGCGCTTTGCGTTAAAAATCAATTTATAGCCATAGGAAACCATTATCGCTTATTTTTCGTCTTAGTTACTAGTGCTAACTTGCTCCTCCTGCGAGTCAAGTTAATGGCAATCTCTGAATAAATAACAATCAATAATTACAATTTGCTGATAGCACAGTTGTATACATAACAACATATTTAATTTTATGAGATATAAGTTTGAAATATTATCAGTTGGTTTCTACACTAAGCCTTAAGCATAAAAGCTCATAAATTATAAGAGTAAATTTATTTTAGAAAGAGAAGAAAATCCGCCCGGAGCCATATTCAGTTCATATTATTTTTAGAGACTACGTGCTAAAATTTAATTACGTTTAAGCTTAAATATTTAACGGCAGACAAGTTAAATTAGACCGTAAAATTCAGTATCTGAAGGAATTTAAATAATAGGCCTATTTCGATAGCTTAAGCAGTGCTTAATAATATTCTAAGTATTACAAAAGGTGCGTCATACGCTAGCGGGTTATAAACAGCATTCTAAAATTGCATTAGATGTACTGTACTAGCACATCGCGAAAAAGCGGCAAAGCTACGCAAATTTGTTTGCTTTAGTTATAAATTTGCCAATTCAATACTCACAGGAACATAATTTTAAACTAAAAAAAATAAAAGATATATCTAGTGTCATAACATGTTTTTACTAAGCTTTGTATTTCGCGACTTTTGGACAAAGACATTTTAACGTTGCCAGCATCAAAGAGGAAAGTATAGAAATGTGTTCCATGCTACTCAATAAACGGTAACAAAATGTAGGATAAAATTTTCGTGGGGCGATAGGTTTCGTGGTTCGTAAGCGACTGGAACAAAGCCCAAATCCGTGCCAAAAGAGAGACGACGGCGAATCAATTTCCAGGAAGCGGAGATGTTTCACTTTGGAAGTCTAAAATGCTGTCGTTTCGAAGCTCACACTTGCGCTACTGGATCGTTGCACGCGTTGCGCTACCGACGTCAATACGAGGCAGCGAAACGCTGATATACCGCATGTTGCTGGAATTCCCTTGATTCTGTACAAATATTTATTAGTTTTGCTAATAATTAACACGGCTTAGATAACAGATTATAATTAACTCAATTTAAATATTTGGTTACCAAAAGGTCTCCCCATATTATCCTAATTATAGCAAAAGATCCCTAGGGCACTTTTTACATCCGTTTTTAGTAGTACCTACCTGCTTGATTATATTTTTGGAACTGCAAAAGCAGTACTTAAACAAGAAACTACCTAAAAGTTGAAATCTCACTAAACCATTTTTGTATTTTGGCGAATTTCAATCTTAAAATAAAGGTTTTTATTTTTTTTTTTGAAAAGTTATCTTTGAAGTGAATACTTATTTGCCTGCATAAGAGTTATTTTTCAAGGCCGCGTCACGACACGTGTTGTAATTTTCGTCTCGCAAGAGAGTATTCAGTTCTATCACGTGCACTGTGTTATACACAGTGTTGCCAACCTGAGAAGAAAATTTCCCACAAAGGCAGTTAAACTTTCATTTTTTACAAAAAATTTCCCACGAATTCTAAAGACAATGAAATACTATCTCTAGATTTTTTGTTTTTAAGAAAAAAACAATTTTTTGGAGGGACGGAGAAACTTAAATAAAACAACTTCATAGTTTTTTCTTATTTATTGAATACTTACTTACAGAAGTATAGTAATTATCTATACATAATAAAGCAAAGAACAGTTAATAACTAGCTAAATACGAGCCCTGTATAATTTTATTATTAGTTTATTTTTTATTTTTAGAAAAGTACAAGCCTTGATTGTGCAATTTTAAATGCGCTTTAGAAAATTGAAAATATGTGCAGTCTTTGACTTGTCATTGGATAGAAGGTTTCTTTTTTTTTGTTTAAATTTTTTTAATTTATTTTTATTCATTTATAATACCATAACATAATATATTTTAAATAATAATGGACCCATTTAAGACCTATCCGTCATTAAAGGACCTTTTACACGATCATATCAGTTCTCAGTTCAGTTTCAGTCCCACTCAAAATGTCCGTTTTGCCTACGTTTTTACACGATCCGTTCAATTCAACTCAGTGGTGGTGTAACTTTGTGTTCAGTTTTTTGGTTGCGTCTCAAAATGTACCTACGCGTGTGAATATGAAGCGCGTAAGCACTCTTGTGATATATATAAATATATACGTATATATACTACTTTGAAAATGATTGCTGACTGTTTGTGATTATATAACATTGACTTCTTAATCTCATTTATAGTAAACATTGCCGGGATTGTTTAGAACATTATTAATAACATCGGACATTTCAAAAATATGTGGGTTATTTACATCTACCTGTCATCAATTATATTAATTTTAGTGATGATTGGATTTGGATATTAGTATTTTTAATTATTATCCTTCCTAGAGTACGCGCATTTTCTAAGACAGATAATGATTGACTTTCGGTGTAACTTAAGCTGATTCGTAGGCATCAATTTTGAATGGTTTTGTTTTATTTATGCTTTATATTAGCGAAATCGATGCTGACCGACTGCCGGGTTGGTTTGAATGCGTATTTAAAATGTTATGTTCTCTACGACTGTAATTTTCCGTATTTTATCCATGATTATTTAATGAAAATGCAAATGCATTGTGATAATTTGGGCCCTTTTTGTTCCACAAATACGGAGCTATTTTATCCGTAACAAATTCGTGATCCTGCGACATTGTACAATAACAAACAACCGACAAGAACGGACAGATCGTAAACTGAGGCATGATGCGTTTGTTTACACATAGGAATTCTTAAAGCTGAAATGAAACAAATAGGTCTGTCCGTCCCTTCAGTTCTCCGTCTCCGCTTGGGTTTCCTTTCAATTTTTATCCTTTTACACGTAGGAAAAATGGACAGTTCGACTGAGACTGAAACTGAACTGAGAACTGATATGACCATGTAAAAGGCCTTTAAACGAATTCTAGAATGCATAGTCATTGCCGTTCTGGGGACGTCTGTCGTTTTCGACGACGTATTTTTCATGAATATTGTTTGGACATTAAATTTCTCACGAATCGGGAAATTTCCCACGAGTTGGCATCACTGCTTACACCCGACTTTTTTTTATTGATGCTTACAACTTACAAGCAGTCTTGCCAGGTTCGAACATTCTCTAGGAATAGTTACGAAAACTTTTTCGGACATACATGGTCGATGTATTTATTATCAAAAGTAAAAGACATATTTATATTCAGTTATAAATTTCCTTTAAGTGTCAAAAATTGCCACCTGCACCTAGTTAAGTTTTTTCCCAATTATAGGGAATTTTTTGTATAAATGTCAACGCTATTTATAAATTCTATAATCGCAACAATCCGATATTTTTCACGATCGTGTAACATTTAGAGCGAATTTCGACTAGCAAATAGTGCTGCTAGGTCTCAAAAATTAATTGTCTAGATTTTTTTTTAAGTTGCCACATTTCTTTAAAATTTTCATCCCCGCCGGTAAGATAAATCGATAGTTTGCCATCAGTTAAAAAAATTATGTGCCTCATCTTTATAAGCACACAACTGAAGTGAAACTTCTGAAAAACATATAAAAAAAGTTTTTATTGTTTTAAGCTTTTTTTACTCAACTTTTGCCCCCAGTTTCGACACTCGTTTATTTTTTTCCTTTTTCTTTTTTTTTTTCGCCGAAAACCATGTTTAACTTTTTTAAAAAAATTTTTTTCTTTATTTCGTTTTATAGTACTCTGATTAACTTTCCGCACAATTTTTTCTTTTTTTTATTATTTTTTTCTTATTTGGTTTTATAATACTTTTTATTAACTTTCCGAACAATCTTTTATTTTTGTTTTTTTTATTATTTTTTTCTTGTTTTGTTTTATAATACTTTTATTCACTTTCCGATTATTTTTTTTAAATTTTTTTCAAATTTTGTCTATTTTTTCAAAAATTTTTGGTTTTTTTCGTAGCGCAATTTTTTGTTTCCATTTTTGCCATCCCTCGACCTCATAGCTGAACTCCTTTGCCTTCTTTTTGCCGAAAACCGCGTTTCTCTACCTTTTTTTATTTTTCTTTTCTTATTTCGTTTTCTAGTACTTTTATTAATTTTCCGAACAATTTTTTACGTTTTTTAAACTTTTTCCCGTTTTTTCGAAAGTCCTTGGGTATCCGGGGAGGTGGGAGTGGGGGTATAATTTAAATTTTTTCCCCTTTTCATAATTTTTTATTTTTTCATAAATAATTTTTTTCTTCCCATTTTTGGGGTTTTCTAACTTTTTTTTTTCTTATTTCGTTTTATAATACTTTTATTAACATTCCGAACAATTTTGTATGATTTTTTAAAAGAAAATTCCGATGTTTAAGAAAATGTGTGGATATTTGGGGAGGTGGGAGGTATCATACCCTCCACCAATGGCCTCGTGTGACGCGACGGTGGCATCGCTTGTCAGATTTTCGATCCGAGGCTCCGTTGTAGTGATATCGGCAAAAAACGGTTTTTTTCCAAAATCCCCCCTTAAATTAGAGTCCCGGTCCCCCTCCCATATGGTCAAAGGTAGTTTTTCTTCTCCCTTCTCTCCTGGCAAGGCCCAGTTTTCGTCCAGGATCTTCATTTTACTCCGGCTACATGTCCTGAAAATTTCAACCCTCTAGCCACACTGGAACACGCTCAATTACTTTCACTTTGATAAGCGTTTCACTTTGATAAGCATTCTTTCTGACTTTACCCTCGCTAAAGAAGTTTCACTTCAAAAAATCGAGTCTTCTGATACTTTCCTAGAACTAAAGAAAAATTCGCCTGTCGGCTATCCCTGCACCTATTTCACATTCAGTGTTGCCAGACCTCAAAAAATAAATTCCCAAAAATGTTTTGTAAAAGTTGCCAGATTTGACTAATATTCTCCTTAACTTAGTATTATTATTGATTGAAAGCATGATACCTGGCATCCTTGCACTTAATTATTCACCATCAGTGTTGCCTGGCCCTAAAATTTTAGTTTCATAATGGTTTTTTATTCTGCAAACACAAACTTAATGTTAAATTTGTATTGATTTTACTACTTTGGCATCACTGCATCTAATTCTCATTCGGCGTTGACAGGTTTTAAAACGGAATTTCCCTAGAATTTCAATAAAAGTCCCAAAATTAGCTTTCTCAATCGTAAGTTTGATATTGTTATTGAATACGGTCTGTTATTTTTGTGATTTTAGAAAAAAAGGCGAGATGTTTGAAAAGTTCCTAAAACTGGGGAAAAATTTAGTAGTTTTGGCATCACTACACTTAATTCACATTCAGTATTTTCCACAACTGTTTGTAAAAGATACCAGATTTCGCTAAAAAATTCCCAAGATTAGGTTTCTTAATATTTTTTTCTGCAAATACAAATTTAACATTATTATTTGTATTGATTGAGCGCAAAATTGCCGAGATACCTGAAAAGTCCCTAATCCCCTAGCTTCGTCACTTCTGCTTTTAATTCACGTTCAGTGTTTTCCGAAATTGTCTGTAAAAATTGCCAGATTTCAATAAAATTCCTAAAGTTATCTTTCATAATATTCTTGGTACAGATACAAGTCTAATATTATTATTGATTGATTGAGGGCAAAATAGCATAGGCGCTTGAAAAATGTTCCAGTCTGGCATCACTGCATATAATTCAAGCTCCAATGTTGTCAAGCCTTAAAATATAATTTGTTCGCAATTGTTTGAATCAGTTGCCAAATGTCAATAAGATTCTTTAAGTTTGCGGTGCTTTGGACAAAAACTGAAAAATAAACAGCTTTTTATGGTTCAGGGACATTTTTGTAAAATCTTTTACATACGTAACTTAAAAAAAAAACATGTCTTGCCACTGGAATCGAACCCGGGACCGTCGACACACAAACGTAGCATCTAGCCCACTAAGCCACGAGGCTCCCTGAAAGCAATTTTTTCTACTACCGTGCGTAAAATACTCACTTTACGCACTCTCTAATATTCGTAAAATAGGCCTTTTTAATGTGCAGTGCGTAAAGTAAGTTATTTTACGCATTAGTGCGTAAAGTAAAGCTGACATATTTTTTGACGTTTACTGACATATTTTTTGACGTTTAGGACAGTGCGTAAAATAATATATTTTACGCACTAGTGCGTAAAATAATTTATTTTACGCACTAGTGCGTAAAGTAATATAATATTATTTTAATTTTTTCATATATTTTTCGATAGTAGAAAAAATTTTGTATGCTACTCATGTGTAAAGTACCCTTTTTTTATTCATGGGATTGTCGCATTCGCCTACGGCTCATGCGACAATATTCCCATTCATAAAAAAAGATTCACTTTACACACTTGTTGCATAAATAACTATTTTACTTTCGATCTCGTAAAGGTATCTTTTATGACCCCACCCTAAAGATAGACCTACGAGCCGCCACTGTTTATTCTATTATTATTCTTCTTCTTTAAGTGCCTATTTGTTCCGAATATTGGCGATCATCCTGGATATGATGGCTTTGTTCACGGCTGCTCTAAATAATTCGGTAGTAGTTTTTGAGAACCATATTCTTAAGTTTTTAAGCCATGATATTCTTCTTCTTCCTGGTGGTCTTTTGCTATAAACTTTCCCTTGGAGAACGGACTTTAAAAGGTGATATTTGCTTTCGTCCTTCATAATATGTCCGAGGTACTCAAACTCTCTTTTCTTGATGGTGTTCATTATTTCCAAGTCCTTCTTTATTCTCTCCATCACTGCCTTGTTGGTCACTCTGTTCACTCATGATATTATCAGCATCCTCCTGTAAAACTACATTTCGAAGGTTTCGAGTCTTCTTTGTGTTGCCTCGGTTATTGTCCATTACTCCATCCCATAGAAAAGAATCGAGAAAATATAGCTTCGGAGGAGTCTGATTTTGATGTCGATGTTGAGGTAGGAACTTTTAAACAGGTTGAAGGCTACACTTACACCTGATCTCCTGTGAGTGGTCCCAATTATCATTGATCATGGTTCCCAGACAGGTGAACTGTGTTAGTCTGTCTATTGGTGTGTTTTTGATCGTTAAGTAGTATCTTCCACCAGTTTCTGTGCTGATTACCATGAATTTGGTTTTACTAATGTTAATTTTCAAGTCGTAGTTACTGCTGGCGTCTTTTATTTTGTTCATTAGTTCTTGTAAGTTGTTCATGTTGTCAGTGAAAACCACAGTATCATCTGCGTACCGGATTTTGTTCATTCGTTCTCCATTCAGCAAAATTTCTATGTCGGAATTCTCAAGGGTCTCGTTAAAGATTTCCTCCGAGTAGAGATTAAATATGAGCGGTGACAGGATACAGACCTGCCTAATTCCTCGAAGAATGTTTACTGTGTTGGTTTGCTCTTCCCTATTACTTTTAATAGTAGCTGATTGAATCCAGTAAAGGTTTCGGATGATCCTTAGATATTTATCATCCATCCCCGTAATGATCAAGATGTCTATCATCTTTTCGTGTTTTATTCTATCGAACGCCTTCTGGTAGTCTATAAAAAAGGCAAAAATGTCGCAGTTCATATCCCTACTTGTAGACAGAAAAGTGCATCTCTTGTACCCATGCCCTTCATAAATCCAAATTGTGTATGTGACACTCTTTCCTCGCAGATCCTATAGATTTTTCGATGAATGATTTTGAGGAACAGCTTTAGCATGTGACTCATAAGACTAATTGTTCTGTAGTCACCACATGATTTGGCTCCCTGTTTCTTTGATAACATTATAAATTGAGAGATAAGCCATTCTTTTGGCCTGTTCCCGGTATTGTAGATGTTATTAAAAATGCCAGTTAGGAATGTGATGGATTCTTCGTCAAGAAGCCTGACGAATTCCGAATGTACTCCATCCAGCCCTGGAGCCTTTCCTTCCCTTAGAGCATTAATGGCAGCTATAACTTCCTCTCTCATGATATCAGGTCCGCACTCAGCCTGAATGGGGGGTGGGTCTCCTCTCTCATCAAAAAACAACTGTTCTATATACTTCTTCCAAGTTTCTTTAATATCTTCTCTATCCACAATCAACTCTCCTGCATCATTTACAAGTTTTCCCACATTTTTATTCTTGAACTTTCCTGTAACTTTTTTTACCTTCCTATGTACATTGAACTCAACGAATCTGCTTTGCAAAACTTCTATTTCTTGGCATTTCTCATCCAATTCTTTTGTTTGGCCTCTCGAAATTTCCTCTGTATGTCCTTTTGTATGCTTTTGTATATTGAGGAACTGTTCTTTTGTTTTCTCAGTTTTTCCATGAGTAACAAAATTTCTTCTGTCATTCAAGATTTATGTTTTGCTCCATCATTCTTCAGGTACCTATCCTTGACATTAGTTGTTGTTTCAGCAAGTATCATTATTTGCTCTTCTGTGTTATCAGTCTCCTCCACAATCAGTCTGCATTTGTCGTTGATGTCCTTCTTTACTTGGTTCCTTACTGTGTCGTTCTGAAGTTTCCTAAGATTATATGTTGGTTGTTTTGTTTTAGGTATAATCTTAGCTTGTGAAGCTGTTTCTATATCTTCGATTTATTAAGTTATTAAGTTAAATTAAATCTATCTGGTTTCGGATGATATGGTCTTTTCCGTCGTCTCTGGGAGACTCATAGAAGGTGTTTGTTATTACTAAGTCATGTTCGGATGCAAATTCTATTATAACCTACAGAAAATCAATTAAGGTTAGTAGCTTAAATGCAATATTGTTTTTTCTTAATTATATTGTAACCTACTTGTATTGTTGGGTTCTTACTTGTAGAACTTAAATAAAAAAATAAAATGAGAGTGGAAAAGTACCCCTTTCTACACCCTCAGAGAAAAAAATATTATTCATAGTGATCGTCGCAGTTGCTATGGATATCTTTAACGTAACAGCTTAACGCAATAATAATTGCACTCTCAAGTGCCAAGTTAACTTCAGCACTCTACGAGACCCTGGGCACTTATCCTATAAATTTATCCACTCAACTTCATACCGCAGCAATAGAAAACTCGACAGCTTTTACAGGAGCAATCGAATTTCTCATTTTACATCCATCAAAAACGTGAAAAAGGAATTGAGAGAAAAAAAATTCGTGGCAACGCCAACAAACAATGAGTCGGATATCCGTAACAAAGGCATAACGGGTCAAGGATAATTTTGGTAGCCATGAGCGTATCATCTTTGAAAAATCTGTTGGCATCAATTATGATACTTAAAAATTTAATTTGAATAATTGCAATGCGACGACACTGATATTTTGAAGTGAAAATTTCCTTTGGGCCGTTGGAAGTGATTTGAGATTCGATGAAACCGAAAAAGCGGCACCAATAAAAAGATATATATCTATAGGATTAGCCTGTGAGAACAAAATTAATTGTTATTTTCACTTAATGTACTCCTAGTTATTAAGCAGTAAAATGAAATCGAAGCCCTTACTGATGTAAAATTACAGTGGAATCCCAATTTTAACGTGTCTCTGACATACTATATTCCATACTTACTTACTTAGAGATATGAAAGTGGTTTTCATTCTCCGAAATGTAATATTTGGCAATATTACGTTTCGAGGTTTAATTATTCTCTAGTTTCTAATATTAATTTGCAGAAATCGTGCGTACGAGGGTGCTCAAGCACGCGAAAGCTGAATTAAATTCTATAGCAAAAATCTATAGAAAATTAGCACGAGATGTCGAGAGAAATTGGAAATTCAAACTGTTTCGAGATTTAATATGTCTCAAGTTTCTAATATTAATTCGCAGGAATAGTGCATACGAGGCTTCATTCCGGTTGCTCTAGCACGCGAAAATTAAATTAAATCCTATATAATGCGTCTTTTTAATCAGCATGAGCCAACCCATGTCCAGAGAAATTGTTTTGTTTTGGTACAAAAAAACTGTACGATCAAACATTTTTTTTTCACTAATATAATTGAAATAAACCTCAACCTAAATTACAAAACGGTTTCGTCGCAATATACATTGAATCAATTAAACTCACTTTTATATGACGAAAAGTCTATAATAAAAGTATTTAACAGACATCTGCTTCATTACTAGTGTCAATTAAGGACGGCAGTTCAAAAGGACAAACGTATATTGAAATACCATGGTCAACGATTTGAATACGATCCGTAAATGATTACTCCGTAATATACGAAATTGGAATTCCAGATTTAATTTTTACCTTTCACCAGAAGCTATATGATGCTGTAAAATCGTAATGTATACTTAAATTAAATATATTAGAAAACTCTCTATCTGCATCGGAATGTATAGAGTTAGCTCCCTAGTTTTCCAAGCTGAAAAAGATAGTAGATTCAAAAAATATATGGATTTTAGGAAACTTCCTAGAATAGTATATTTCCTAACTAGTGCGCAAAGTAAGTCTTGTTCGCACGCTGGCTGCAGTTGACCGAACGACGCGGAGCGGAGTTCGGGCAGCAGTCGAGTGCGAACAAGACACTTTGCGCAAGAGTTAGGAACAGTATTTTTTCTACGAGCGAGAAAATTTATAAAAACAAAAAATGAGACAATCAATTTAAAAAATTGCATTGAAAACAAAATATTAAACTAATTATTTCATTTAATTATTATTAACGATATTAAAAGTAAATGAACAATGTGAAGCATTATGCAAGGTTAATGCTGAAGATGCGGTTTCTTCAATGGAGGGTAATATTACTTGTTTTGTGTTGTTTTTGTAGGTACCGTCTGTGCCAGTTGGAGTTGGAATAATGTTTTCTTGTAAACGATTTTCAGCAATATCTGGTGCATTTAAAACATTGTTATGGTGGATGGTGGGTCTCGACGCTGAAAACGCCTTTTTTCAGCACCGAATACTTGGACCATAGCGTTGGGGGCTTATATTTTTTTAACTGTTCCGACAAATGGGCGAAGAATATTTCTTATTTAAAGGGCTTCCCTATATTTATATCACTACCACTTGCTAAATTCTGCATATTGCTTTTCATATTTTTGGGACGACCTTTGGGGTATCAGACTAATGCAGGCACCGGCCGGCCGGCGGCTTTGTTTAAAATATGTAGGTACCGGTATTTCCTCGTTCTCTTCTGCTTCAACGTTTTCCATTTTTCTTTTTATAAAATCTGGGCTTGGACTTACTTAGATGTAGTTAAAATAATGGGCAAAGATTAACAAATTAATTTGTTTGACACTGACGGCAAATGTCATAGAATCGTTTTTACTGGTGTATAAATATTGTTAATGGTACTTTGTTTGTCAAAATTAAACCTTGTCAGCACTAGTGCGCAAAATTACGTCTTGTCCGCACTAGTGCGCAAAATTTAATTTTGCGCTCCCAAGTGCGTGCGCAAAGTACCTATTTTGCGCACGCTTGTAGAAAAAAGAAGGTTTTTTGAACATATAGGGTGAGTCAGAAACGAGTGGCGCACCAATTTTTTTTTAAGTGAAACTTCTTTAGCGAGGGTAAGGTCAGAAAAATTGTTTATCAAAGTGAAACGCCTCTTTAATTTAACATGTTCCAGTATAGCTTGAGGGTTGAAATTTTCATCTTCATAGTTTTATGTAGCCGAGGTAAAATGAGGATTCTGGAAGGAGACTGGACCCCGGACCCCCCCCCCCTCCTCCGTTCGGCCAGGAGAATAGGGAGAAAAAAAATTAAAATAAGAGCTACGGGGGGTCGAAATTTTTATGGTAGGTGCGCCTCATGGGGGGCTCCCTTTGACCATATGGGGGTCCGGGACTCTAATTTAAGGGGGGATTTTGGGGGGAAACTGTTTTATGCTCTGCAACGGAGCGTCGGATCGAAAATCTGACAAGCGATGAAAACAGGGTAGCAATTATCCCCCACCTCCCAATTGGGAAAATTTGAAAAAACGTAAAAAATCATTGGGAAAGAATAAAGATATTATAAAACGAAATAAGAAAAAAAATAATAGAAAAAGTTAAGAGAAAAGCGGTTTTCGGTAAAAAATGGCGAAGTTCAGCTACGATGTCCGGGATGGCAAAAACGCTTTGTGGAAAAAACACAAAAAATTCAAAAAAATGGGAAAAATTTAAAAAACGTATAAAAATATTCGGAAAGTTAATTAATTGTATTAACTTATACCAAATAAGAATAAAAAAAAATAAAAAAGAAAAAAATGTTCGGAAAGTTAATATAAACAAAACGAAATAAAGAAAAAAAATTAATAAAAGAAAAGTTAGAGAAACGCGGTTTCGGTGAAAAATTTTTTTTTAAGAACAGAATTTTTTTTAAAGTGTCGAAACCGGGGGCAAAAGTTGAGAAAAAAAAAGCTTTAAAAAAATGAATACTCAATTCCTTATATCTATCTCTTTCAGAAGTTTCACTTCAATTGTGCGCTTATAGATGTGGCAAATAATTTTTTTTAAATGAGACGCTCTGTATATTTTTGAATTTTTAGATTCTCCTCTTTATTTTTCTTTCTCAAAAATGTATAATATGTCTATACTTTCCCCGGTAGTTTTTGAGCTATTCGACTTCAAAATTGCCCCTTTTCTAAACAATTATTTTTAATTATCAATTTTTTTATTTATTTATATTATTTATCACTGTCATAATGATGCTAAAGTAGAAAATAATTATTATGATGAAGCAAGAAAACATTTTATTATGAACGACAAATACTGAAGGTAACTATGAAATAAAAAGAGAAAAATTACAAATAAAAATGGAAACCATAAATTATAGTTCTTCACATATCTTCCTTGGTTGGCGAGGCATTTCTCAATGTTCTGTAATAATTTGTGAGTAATAAAATATAAGGGTGATTTTTGTTTAAAATTCCAATATAGCTATATTTTCGGGCCTATTATAGTAAACTTTGAGATAACCCTATAAAAATATGTCAAACGGCGTCAGGTCTGATCAGTTTGCTGGCCATCTTATGTGTCCATTTTGTCCAATCTACAGATCATAGTTCCGATTCAAAAATTGAGTAACATTTAAAACATTGTGCACTGGATCCTCACCACCACATATTCAATGAAGAACACATTCCAATCAAAAATTATTCCCCAATCACGTTGGTTATTCACCCTATCCAAATTGCTGTTATTCATCCATAATTTTAAACATTGCAATTATTTCCAGATCCGAGACCTGTAATACTTCCAAAGTACTTTCGTCAGAATTACCGATTTACAAGTCATGCAGAATTCTAATAGATGCACAAAGATAGTATTGACGTTCATTTCAGAAAATGTTTTCAAGATAATCCGGTGTCTAACCGTATCAATGACTTTATCCATATCTGTAGAGATCACATCTACCTGCCGTTTCATTCATGAATATATTGGGAAAAAAGGTTCAGGTGTCATAAGCACTGTCGATTTTGAAGCTTTTTTTTTGGTTGTATGGATAGATTACATCAAATGGGACACATTAACGTAAAAAAAAATGCGGATGAAGCGCATTTTCCCAAAATAAATTCAAAAGATTAAAATTTAAGGTAAACTTTTTGCTAATAAACACAATTCTAGTACACTTTGTCCTAAGGTATGGTCGCCGAAGAATAGTAATAACATAAAGCGTCTTTTCTTAAAAATTGCAAGTAAAACTGTTTTTTCTTGCATTTTAAAATGATAATAATAATATTTATGAAGCAAACGTCAACATGACACTATTTCTTAAATTATATAGGCGGGCTTAGCACGGCTCAGCTGCCGTACTGGTAGGTGTTGCCAAGTGTAATTTCTATTTGGTTCAAAAATATAATGGCCTCGGGTTGAATACATTCAGCCCGTACTTGACAGATGATGATTCAAAAGTACTTTGGGACGAGAGCTTCTTATAAATAATGATTCATGGCTTTGTTTAGTAAAATAATAACAATAATTCGAATATATGATTTACTAGAATTAGATGTTAGATACGTTAGGAGGGGGTCACCGTCAATAGATATAAATTTAAAATTAGATTAGCGTCAGTTAGTTTGGGTTAGTTGCAGTTAGTTTAGTCCCTTAACGTTAAAGGACAAATGGGAGCTTGTTTGGTTAGTGTGAGGCACCGCGCGCTTGTTTCTTGCATAACTCAGACTAACCATAGCTAATTAAGGGTAGCTTGGGTTAATTTCAGTTAGTTTGTGTTAGTTAAAAGACAAATGGGAGCTTGATTGGTTAGTCTGAAACATGCATATTCTTACATAGCTGAGACTAACCCTGGTTAATAAGGATAGCTTGGGTTAGTTTGGGTTAGTTTCAGTTGATTTGAGTTAGTTAAAAGACAAATGGGAGCCTGTCTCTTACATTACTCAAACTAATTAAGAGAGTACCATGCGTAGTTCACTTCTTTTATTGGGTTAATTTTGCTTTTCTGTTAGGTGGGGTTGGACACGCACGTAGCGCGCTTGACTCAATGCGCTTATTTGGTTATTTAAAGTTAGTTTCGATTATTTTGAAGCAGTGAAGAGACAAGCGCGGGTAACGCGCTTGTCTTTTTACCCCGGTTAATCACGGTTAATTTTGCTTAGTCTGACTTAGTTATGGTTAGTCTGGGTTAGTTTGGGTTAGTCTTGGTTAGTTTGGTTTAGGGTTGGTTAGTTTGGGTTATTTGTGGTAGGTTAAAAGCCAAGCGCGTGTAGCGCGCTTGCTTGGTTAGTTTCACAAGTTGTTATATATCCTACTTTATAAAACATGCACCTGGACCTGGCATTTTACTTAGTTGAAAATCAAGAAGATTAGTCAAGTCTGACAACATTGCAAGTAAATTGTTATCATTAACGTCATATTGGGAGAGTTTTCGCGTTTAAATGTATCACTAAACAGCCTCATTTCTCAAATTTCTTTTTCAATTTTTGGCGTCAAAACTGCTTCAACCAATTTTTTTGCATTAATGTGTTCCATTTGATGTAATCTTTCCATTGAAACCAAAAAAAATCTTTAAAATCGACAGTGCTTATATGACACAGACCTGGAAAAAAATGACAAATTGGTGATGAATATATTGGGTTAGTTTGGTGAAAGTTGATCTTTTTGACAGATATTTTAGAGAAGATAGATTTGGTTAAAAAGTAAAGACTAAAACCATTGAAAATGCAGACAAAGTGCTTATTGGGCGGTAATTTTGATTTTTTTAAATGGGCAACTTCTTTAATATTTTCATTGAACTTACCACTTGGTCGCCTTCAAACTTCTAAGGCTCAGCCTGATTTGGGCAGGCAGGCGAAGATATATTATCATCATTGAAACAGCAGAGCAACTTGGCTTAGTCTTCATTTATTCGGTCATACGACGTGACTTAGCTATAACTTCTTCATTCTTCTTTTGCTTTTTTGTTGCAATCGTTCGTTTGGCACTTTCTTTTTACGTCGATTAGTTTGTGTTTTGTGACTGTGCTTAATATTAAAACGAAAACTACACACTAAATTATTTAAACAGCTTCAACTGTTGATTATCATTATTTATGTAAAAATAATTTATGATCTTGAACCACTATGCACAAGATAACGAATGCGCCTTCCTTATATGCCATGGCAACGCCTTCTAGCCTTGTCTCCCTTGCTCCCGTATGCGCTGGGTTTTCTGTTGCCTTCACGAAGCCTGGACTGGCAGACAGTGGGAGATATTCTCGTTAGGCTGGTCAAACACCACATTAA
>MU184141.1:0-12105 GCA_016904865.1 Pissodes strobi | reverse complement strand
AGACTCGGGTTCGATTCCCGACCGAAGAGCTATCTCTTCAGTTTTAAATGTATTGTTACAAGTGTAGAACTACAAATTGTGGTACGGGAGACAGTAATTCAATTAATTATAATACTAATAGATTATACAGCATAATTCGGTTTAGGAATTAAGATCGAGGGTTTCTCTGCCGTACTCTTTCCCCTCGTGAATTCCAGGCTGAGTCCGGCACGCTTTTCTTTAATAAATTAGGCGTATTAGGAATCTGTAGTTTAATTTACATGACGCACCTTTCCCTCAAATTTCCCTAAATGTGTTCCGTTGAAGCGCATAATGAGTGAGTAAAATTGTGCAAGATATAATAATAACACAACGTAGGTATTGGTCCTCTTTTTAATCCATTTCTTTTTAATCTAATTTGACGATCATTGGCAAAATAAAGGCAAAACACAATTTTACTTATCTGATTCAACTATGTTGAATCGACCCGGGTACGTTATACTACAAGCTATTGACATGCCATGCCAGGGCTGGGACAACACCCTACCCGTGGCGTCTTTTTAGTGCTTCGCCCTTAAATTTTGAAGTTATTATTTTCATATCTTTGGAAAAAGGCGCCATTCATCGGCCGTCTCCTCTTATGGCTTTGCCTTCCCCCGGGGGACCCATTTTTGACATATTCGGAAAGGGAGCATCAGGGGGTGAAGCCCTAAATTGGGACTCCTTAAGGCCCAAAGCCCTGAAATGGGGCCCCTGGTGGGCGAATCTTTTGAATGGGGCCCCCCGGCGTCGGGTGTCTCATATTTGACACATTTGGAAAAGAGATTCTCCCCCTGGGGAGAAGCCCTAAAATGGGGCCCCAGGGAGGGCAAAACCCTAGAATGTGGCCTATGATACGGGAGTCCCATTTTTTACAGATAAAAAAATGGGGCCCTCTGAGGCGAAGCCCTAAAATTGGCCCCAAGCCTTAAAAGGGGGCCCCTGGTATGAGAGTTCAATTTTCTACAGTTTTTCAAAAAGGGGCTTCTGGGGGGGTGAAGCCCTAAAATTGAGCCCACTTTTTTACAGATCTGAGAATGGGCCTCTGAGGGCGAAGCTCTAAAACGGAGAAGAAGCTCTTTCATCTAAATACCCGCATAAGCGTGTGAAAAGTACACTTTGCCCACGTCGGATGCAAAGTATATTTTTCACGCGATGTTTGAAATGTCCAGTTTTCAAGAGCAGTTGTTAGTGCGTTTTTGCCTATTAGCAAGGCAGTCGGAGTAAAAATTATATTTAAGAGTTCGCATTTTATAAAAATATTAACTTTAATTTTAAAAATATAAAAAAAATTAATCATATGGAGGAATCAATGCAATTATTATAGTGTAGGTACTTTTAGTCACAAACGGTTTTGATGTCAATTTATTTTCGCTTCGCCCTCAAAATAGTGTATCTATTGTTAAGAAATAAATAATAAAATTGTAAAATATTCAAAATACCCATGTAATCATTGCATTTTTTACTGATTCCTTTCAAATGTAGGTATTTTTGTATTTATTTTAATTTAATTACCTAATGTTTATTTGTGGTTTGACCATATTTTATGTTTGTTTTATTTTTCGACTTGTTAAATTACACCATGTATAACTCTTCTTAAATAAATAGTGTCTTTGCATTGTTCCAATATGTTTATTAATTTATTTTTCCTTCATGAATACGATAATCACTAATAATCGGCATAGCACCTAGCACCCGAGTTTAACCAATAACCTGAAAATACGGTACTGTAATTCAAAAATAAAATATCCTTAATACGGCGCTGGATTCTCTCCCCGGTGCGAGAGCGACACCGCGAGTTTCGCCTATCTTGCATCTTTTTCTGTTCCGGGCTAATATTTCAATGGTGCCGGCCGAGAGACTTCCAGCTGATTGTTATACTAAGCTGTGCCCGAAGCCCGAACTTAATATGTCAAAACTGACAGTCATTCGCAAATTTCAGAATAAGTATAGAGAAAAATGTGCATTTAATTTTAAAGCGGCTGTAGAAAAAGTTCTGTGTGTTTTTCGAGCGTAAAGTAAGATTGCCGTTTTCGAAAGATTACTGCGCTCCGCTACGCGTCGCGCAGTAACATTCTTTCTCAAGCGGCAATCCGTTACTTTGCGCTCTAAATACACAAATAACTATTTTGTTATTTTGCCAGACACAAAAATTTAAGGTTCAAGAAGGTTTACCATTGATTTATGTACCATTGAGACCGAAAACCACCATTCACAGCCGACTATTTCCACTTTTATAAGAATGGTAAATGCCCAATTCAGGGAGTACGTATAAGCACTAGGCCCAAATTATCTTTTAAAATTGCGATAAAAGGATTTACCCTGAATAACTTGATAATTTTTTGGAGCTTCCATACACGGTATTAGGTAGCTCTCTCTTCAATTTATTTGCAGCTTGTCCAGAAAAGTTATGAGAATAAAATCATAAAAATAGGTTTTGGCAACTCGTACGAGGTGCTTAAGACTCTATAATAATAATAAATTCTGAGAACATTAAATTTTACAAAAAATTTAAAAATATTAAAATTGAGTAAACTGGTCAATAAATAATTTAATTTTACTCATTAATTGTATAATACAGATATGTCCAAAAGGCTCATACAAATGATATATTTATATTGATTCTTGAATACCACTTCGGAGGCCCAAGTTACACAGATAAAGGCACGAATCATGCTGTATGCCTGTAGTAATTGTATTGATGGAGTTAAGTCTGATGATAAAATACTACTTCATATTTCTAAATTAGATGATCGGGTGCGCGATGGTATTAGTTCATTGTATAGCGATAAAATGTGCCAAAAGCTTGATGACCTTAGTAGGTCATTCCAGGAGAAATTTTCAGGATTGCAAGACCATGTTTCTAAAATTGAAGCGACTCAGGATGCTTTTGAATCCGAGCTAAAGCTAATCTCTAAAAACACCAGCTCCTTAAAAACTGAGTTGTCTAGCTATAATAAAGCAACCACAGGTGGGTTGCAAGAAGAAGCAAACAAAACCAACAAGGATGAGGAACTTCCCAATAACAACAATGAGGAAACAAAT
Organism: Pissodes strobi; assembly: GCA_016904865.1. Classification (NCBI taxonomy): domain Eukaryota; kingdom Metazoa; phylum Arthropoda; class Insecta; order Coleoptera; family Curculionidae; genus Pissodes; species Pissodes strobi. Next base: position 9,042 of record MU184141.1, on the reverse strand, counting down.
AAAAGAATTTGTCATTTAGAGTGCAATAATTGCGATTTAGAGAAGAAAATTCACAGTTTGGAACAAATGCTCATTTCAGTAAAGGATCAGTTGGCTTCTGGACAATCCACGGCACCTGTCCATCAATCAAAAAAATTATCTGAGGTAGTGTATTCGCATAAACAAACACCTCAACAGGGCCAAAATGTACAGAGTGTCATTAACACCAAAACCAACGGAGGTGAGATAGGCAAGGAATCCACATTCTCCACCACTGGTCAAGGTGCAATAATTGTGGGTACTTCATCCAGCGCCAGATCATTTTCTGCAGCTGAGCGAAGACAATAAGAATGAAGATGTGTCCCCTTTTAAGATAGGAGTGAAAGAAAGCGTTGTAAAAGAGCTATTAGATTCAAATTTGTGGCCAAAAGGAACTGCTGTTAAAGAATTTCTTCCTAGAAGGCAGCCTAAGAGGTCAAATTTTCGTCAGACCAATCAGATTCCAGAGAGTTAACTGTATTTTACCAGAATGTCTGTGGTTTAAAAACCAAATTAGAAGATTTTCTCTGTGCAGTGATATCTGAGCCATACAGTGTAATTACTATAACTGAAACTGGGTTGGATCTTAATATTAATGACTCTGAACTATTTCCCAATGATTACCTAGTGTACCGTACCGATCCTGATTGCATCAACAGTTCTAAGAAGGCCAGGGGCGGAGTGCTCCCCGCGGTACGACGTGAGTTTAAGTCTAGAGTAGCTGCAATAAATAACCCTGGAGTGGAAGAGGTCTGGGTGGCTGTGCTGGTGGGTAAGTCATATTGTTGCATTGGTACAATATACAGTTCTCCTGGCATGGACGCATCTGTTTATAGTGCTCATATCGGGATCAGTTTTTTAATAGCATTCTAGTTGTAGGAAACTATAACCTACTAAAGTTGAAGTGGTGCGTATCTAAGCATTATACTGGGTAACTTCCTGGCAATGTTGTTGGTGGTTCTGAATCAATAGTGTGTGATAATATGGCATATTACGGTCTTGCGCAGTATGAAGATGTCAGGAATGTGAACGGTAGAATTTTGGATCTTTGTTTTTCGGATTTGGAAGTTCAGTCAGTTGGTGGAACTTTAGGATTAGTTGTACCATATGTTCATCATCCTCCACTAGAAATATGTATTTCCACACATTTTAGTGAGGGCTTAAGGTAGTTGGTCTTACGATTTCACGAATGCAGATTATTACAGATTAAATCAATATATTTTAACTTTTGACTGGCACTCTCTCTTGATTGGTGAAGTGAAAGTTTTAGTTGAGAGGTTTTATTGTGTTCTTTCTGATGCTTTTGAAAAATATGTACCTGTTAAATACAAAATTGTAAGTACTTTTCCTGCCTGGTTTTCGAGAGAGCTAAAGAATCTTAGTTTTAGCAAAAAACAATCACATAATGAATTCAAACAGACCAAAAGGCGGGAGGATTACAATAATTTTTCTTCGTTGAGACAACGGTGCCGAGCTTTAACTAGAATTGATTATAACAAATTTATCGAAATGTCAGAGAATTTCATTAATAGCAATCCTAAAATTTGTGGAATTTCATTAAAACTAAAAAAGCTGGCAGTAATTGGCCCAGGATTATGAAGCTTAGTGATAGAGTTGCCGAAAGTGGACATGACATTTCCAACTTATTCGCGGACTTTTATTCTTCTGTTCGTACTTCTCATTCACAAAATTTATATGATTCTGAAAATCGATTCCTGAATTTGATCAAGATCATTCTCATATGTTTCTCAATGCAATTGAAATAGAGAAAGCATTGAACGAGCTTGATGTGTAAAAGCCTATAGGCCCGGATGGAGTTCCTCCAGCTGTTTTGAAGTTTTGTGCTGAATCTCTTTATTTACCACTCAAAATAATGTTTAATAAATCACTAGAAATTGGTGTGTTTCCTGCTATCTGGAAAGAATCATTATTTGTAGTACCAATCTTCAAGGTGACAAAGGAAATGTCAGTAAATTATCGACCTATCAGTATTCTCTCTGCTCTTCCTAAATTGTTTGAACATTGTATTGAGATAAAGCTTAAGGGATTTTTTGAGAGAATTGTGATATCGAGGCAGCATGGTTTCACCTCTGGTCGTTCTGTTGGCACCAACCTCGTCCTATATACGAATATTATTTCTACCGCAATGATGGAAGGTGTTGAGGTCCATGCTATTTACATGGAGTTCAGCAAAGCTTTTGATAGAGTGAACCATGGTGTTTTAATGTCAAAATTAAGTAAATATGGCATTACTGGTCCGTTATGGAAATGGATAAAATCTTATTTATCACGCAGGTCACAGCAGGTAATGGTGGAAGGCTATTTGTCCAATATATTTTCAGTAACATCAGGGGGCCCCCCAAGGGTCTCACTTTAATATCTTTATTAATGATATTTGCTCTTTTTTGGAGGCTGAAAGGCTATTATTTGCTGATGACTTGAAGTTATATGCCAGGATTGAATCACAACAGGATCAAATCAAAATACAGAACGATTTAAATAAAAGAGATATGTGGTGTACTCTTAATGATATGGCACTGAAAAGTGTCTAGTTATGAGATTTGGCAGAATTAAAGATAATTTTCATAAACCTACACATTAGGTAATAAGTTGTTAAAAGTGATATCTGTTGTGAGGGATCTAGGTGTATATCTTGATTCAAAACTGTCATTTTCGGCATTTTTTTAGCATTATAATATTTATTCATAATTGATTATGTTGGATTTACATTCCTAATTCTAATAGTATGCTTATAGTAGTATGCTTCAACGTTCGGCCAGCGGATGGTGCCACCCTTAGGGGATGTTGTTATCCTACTAGCTAAAACCAGGAGTGTGGTACTGCCTTGTGTATATATGTTCCTTCCTTGGGTTACCCCTTCAAGGACGCTATGACGTGAAATTGCTATGAGCTCTTGTTGCGTGCTACTGGTGCGATATTTGTTAGTTCAGATAATATATACAGGGAAAACTATACTAAAAAATCCTGTTTCAAGTGCTCCCTTTGGAGCAGGGCGTCAGAATATTTACATTATTTACATTAACTATATACAACATAGAGTACTAGCAAGGTACTTCTAATGAAAGGTAAAGACTTTGTGTCTGATCCGATTGCAATGATCTGAAGTGAATGAGTCGAATTTCCGCGGTCCGGTTGCGGAGTCATGGATGCTTCCGTGGCATGGCATCAAGTGAGCTATATAAGTGGGTTACATATTTATAGTAGGAGCTTGTTCCTTGACATGCCCCGCCCCCGTCACCAATCACGGTGAGCTGGCCAATAAGGAGACAGGTCGCTTATACCGCCAAGGCGCGTGGTTGCTCCTGCTCTCCTGGTATCTGTGTGTTATTGAACATTTTAGAAAGTTGGTTTTCTAAGGATTAAAGGAAGGTTTCACGGTGCTGGGTGTTTTATTCGTTGTTCCTGAGGGGAGTAGGGTTTATGGGGGTCTTAGCTGCTTGTAAAATAATGTGGTTTCTCGATAGATAGTGCCGTGCCTTATAGGGTGCTCCGGGCTATATCGCACGTTGGCGATATTTGCCGTGAGCGACGACCCTCTCACCTGGTTTTCGAAAAACCTACACGCGAGGCCATCGATGTATTCCTCGACGTATTCGATTTGTGCCCACGCGTGCAGGTCTTCGACCCTTACTCGATCGTACAAAGTGAGAGAGAACGCCGCCCTCAGGTAGTGATTTTGGATAACCTGAATTTTCTTTTTGTACCCCCTGGCCGCGGAGCACCATACAGGAGCGCCATACATAAGTGCAGGCCGGATTATTGTTCTATAAAGGATAAGCTTGTTGCGCGGGCTCAGACAGGATCTGGTCCCGATCAACAAGCCTAAACCCTTTTTTATAGCTGCATTTTTTGATTGTATGGCAAGCATATGCTGGCTAAAATTCAACTTGCTATCGAATATTATACCGAGGTATTTGACTTTTTGTTTGGGAATTATAGTGGTATCGCCTACTATTAAAGGTGCTATATCTATGTCCTTGAGCTTTCTGGACATTAGTATAAGCTCAGTTTTAGACATGTTCAGTGTGATTTTCCACTGTTTATAGTAGGAGATTAAAGCGTTTAAGTGCTCAGAGACGTTTGATTTCGCCACTTCAGCTAGGGAATTTCGGGAATAGATTGCCGTATCGTCGGCAAATAAGACGATATGGGTATCGGGATGAGACGGGATATCTGCAATATAAAGATTGAAGAGTAGCGGCGATAGTACGGTACCCTTCGGGACCCCAGCTCGTAGTCTTCTACTAGCTGAGATCTGTTTACCTATGCGAGTCGTGAAAGAGCGTCCGGCAAGGTATGATTCTATGAGGGCAGTCCAGTATAGAGGTATACTGTATTTTGCAAGCAGTTTGTACAGGAGCCCTTCATGCCATACCTTGTCGAACGCTTTTTCGATGTCAAGCAATAGTAGTGCGGTTGATTTCTTTTCATTGAAGCCCTTATAAGTATCGGTGGCTATTTTCGCGGCCAGCATGACAGTGCCATGCTGGCCCCGAAAGCCGAATTGCTCTGGTGGTAGAATTTCTAGGCTTTCGACGACTTTGCTCAGCCTCGGCAAAATGAGCCTCTCGGTCACCTTGCCGAGGGTGTTAAGCAAAGAAATCGGTCTGTATGATGATGGCAGGGTTGGATCTTTATATGGTTTGGGAAAGAGTACTATGCACGCTACCTTCCATGGTTCAGGGAAATGTTGCAACCGGATGATCGCGTTAATTACATGCATATATTGGATTAATGTTTTCCGGCGTAGATTTTTGAGGACTATATTCGGAATATTATCCAGGCCGGGTGCTTTGTTTCTTGGAAGACGGCAGAGAGCTTTGCGGATTTCCGCAGGGCTGATTCTCAATTTATCGAGTACTAACAGAGGAATTGGGTATTTAAAGGTTCGGAAAGTTAAGATAGTATTAGTGCAATGTTGTTGTTTGGGCAGGGTGTCGGGTGTCTCGCTATATACACCCTCCAGATAGTCCGCGAAGGCTTCCGCTTTCCCTAGATCATCGATGATGTCTAGGCCACGATGCCTTATTTCAGGGATTTGTGCGTAACCTCCGCGGACTCGTTTGGCGAGTGAGTTTCCATAGCGAGCCGTCTTCCCTGCCTACACTATTGATATAGTTCAACCAGGTTTGGTTCCTGTGTTCCCGTATTTTTACCTTGATTTCCTCCGTTAGCGCGCCGATACGAGCGGATCCCTCTCTAGTCCTGTTTCTCTGCCATCTTCGCCGAAAACGGTTTCTATAGAAGATGAGATTAAGGATATTTTCGGGAAGGGTTTCTATCCAGGATTGTATGGCAACCCTGGGACACGTAGCATCACGGATGCGCTGGATATTTGCTGTTAGAGTTTTAACCTCATTTTCTAGCTCCTGGACGGTATCTATTTGCCCGGGAACAACAGTTAACTCATTTAACCTATCCCGGAACACCCTCCAGTCAACATTTCTGTATGAAACGACGGTGTCGTTTGACGGGGGGACCCTGTGATACAGGCCAATCTTGCCTGGAAGGTGATCCGAGCTTAGGTCGTTGAGCTCCTGCAGTTGAGTTGTTCTTATTGCACCCCGGGTTATAGCGATGTCCAGGAACGAATCGTAACGTAGAAAGGTGGGATTTGGCGTTCTGTGATTGGACATTTCCAGGTCGTTGTCGATCACCCTCTTGAGCAACCTACCCCTACTATTGGTAACGCCACCCCATTCAGCATGTGAGGCATTGAAGTCGCCAATAAGCAGGGATACCTTGTTCTGTGGGAGTAGGGCGAAGAAATCAGCTTCCGTGAGGCGGAGAGCCGGAGGCGCGTAACAGCCGCAAATACGTAGGCCGGTCTCGGTCTCAATACAAACATGTTCTATTAAAGATCTAAGATTTCGAGTTCTTTTATAGCGGAGCGACCTATGCACGAAGCAGGCCACGCCTCCTCCGGCTCGATCGGGCCTGTCAAATCTCTCGACGTTATAGTGCTTAATTTTAATGTTAAAATCAGGTGTTAGCCTTGTTTCAACAAGGAAAACGACCTGGTAATTGGAAGAATACATGAAATTACGAAATTCGCCCATTTTGGACCTAATACCATTGCAATTCCAACATGCAACAAGTAGCATTTACACATTAAACTTGCTATATTCAAACGAAAAGAAGCGCAGAGACGCTTGAATAATCTCTGCCTTGTTTCCTCTGCAAGTTTCGAGCATGTTAGCGTAATGCTCTAAAGCTAAGAATAGCTGTTCAAGGTTTACTAACGAGTTAATTTTATTTACAACATTATTTAGGTTTAGCATCAAGTTAGAAATATTGCTGTTATTTGCATTATTTACATTTGAGTTTAAATTTGAGCCGCGGGCAGTACCACTAACCTGTGTTACATTGTTGTTCATGTTTGAGTTTTGTTGTTGCTCTTGTCTGGTACGCATCGGGGGGAATTGTTTGGCATATTCCTCTTCTCCTCGGTGGCTATTGCTTAGGCCTTGGCCCCTACTTGGGCCGTCTGCATCGGTCAGGTTCCTTGGCTCTCTCTCCAGGCCGGGTTTGCCGGAGGTGGAGCGGGGCGAAATGTCTGTTTGGTTTTTGTTATCACTGCGCTTTACAAGAGATTTACGTCTATAGATCGGTGTGACCCGCCACAGTTTGCACATTTTAAGTAGTCTTGTGTGCAGTTGATGATTTCGTGCGGGCCTGCACATTTGCTGTAGGCCAACCGGCGGTTGCAGTATGATTTGGCATGGCCAAATTGCTGACAGTTTTTACACTGCAGCACCGGTTTGCCTGAGCGCCTAGTTTCCCAGGTCACCCTTACGCTCATTAGGGTTCGGGTTTCATTATTCAATTTTCTGATCGTGAAGTTCGTACCTAGTATGACTAGGTACATGGGAATTCGAGTTTTCTTCATTTCGAAGACATTTTTCGGCGTTATGTTATATTCGTCTGCGAGGGCTTCAATGATATCTTGCGGCTTTATGTCGCCGTCTAAGCCACGAAGGACGAAAGCCCTTGTCTTTTCTTGAGACTCGGCATATGAGTGATATTCTGTCTTCTCATTGTCGAGTGCTCTTTTTAGTGTATGGAAGTCGTTCAGGTTATTGCAATATACTATCACTGAATTTTTCGTATATTTCAGTTGGTAGTTCATTATTCTCATTTGCTTCAAATCCTCTCGTAACTGTTTGTGGTCCTGCGGTCTACCCTTTATGACCACAGGAGGGGATGGTTGGGTTTTAGGCTTTGGGGGTGCCTTACGCTTACGGTTTTGTGAGGCCTTTTGCCTGGTGCTGGCAGGAGCAGACGTTATGGTGTCTTCATCTTCAGTGGGGACGTCTTCCAGGGGTTGGAATTGGTTGTTTGTCGGCAGAGGGGGTTGGCCCATGTCAAGGTTTACTATTCTGAAATTTTTCCTGAACGAAATCTGCCGAAAAGGCGTTTTGAAGATGCTCTTTTCGTTTGCCTGTATCAGGGTAGCAGGATCGCTAGGAGGAGGCGGGGCCAAGAATTTGGAGCCGCCTTCTTGACCAGGCTTCGATACAGTCGTTGCTGGCATTTCTTCGGTACTTTTTTTCTCTGTTTGTCGTTTTTGCAGCTCGGTCGAGGTGACCTTCTGCTTTTTACTAGGCTCACCTAAGTTTGTTGGGCTCGCCTTTTTCTTCCCGGTATCAATTTTGGATTGTACTCTGCTCTTTATTCTGATAGGGTGGGTATCCTTGTGTGTCATTTTCGGAGCACTATGAAGGAATCATAGGCCGTGCAAATAAAATGTTGGGATTTATTAAGAGGTCGTGTCAGGGTTTTACAAGTGTAAATACGCTAAAAATTCTATTTGTAAGTTTTGTGAAATCGATTCTTGAGTTTTCCATCATCATATGGTTACCTTTTTTTAATGTTTACATAGATCGACTAGAATTTTCCTCTCAATAGTGGATACATATAAATATTTGCAACTAAGTTTTCTGAAGGACAGAAGGAAGTATTGTGATGTGTGTTTTGCTTTCAATATTATAAATAATTTTGTATGTACTCCAGAATGTCTCTCCATCTTAAAATTGTATGTTCCAGATTACATACCTCATAATACTCCTCTGTTACATGTCCCACAGTGTCGTACTTATTATTTTATGCTTAATCAAGTTAAAAGAATTAGCAGAAATGTAAACAAATTTTCTAGTCAACTTGAGTTCTTTAATGTCCCTAAAGATAAGTTCAAAACTTCTGCCAAAAGTCAATTCTAGTTTAAGTTTAGTTTGTATCTTATTTGCACTTATTCTTGTAAATGTAAATGCGTTAATAAAATAAATAAATAAATAAATATAATATTATTAATCACCAGTTGCCTTATTAACTCATTAGCACCAGCAAATGGTATATCATAACCATTTTTTAATAAGTAATGATTAGAAAACTCTGTACCCACATCGCGCCCTATAATCAGTTAACATACGAGCGACTAGTCAAACAATCTGATTTGCTCTTCTAATTTTACCGCATTTAAATAGAAGCTAATCTTGTACAACTACACCTATGAAAACACAAGCGCAGATTACGTACTTGGGGACACACCTTTTGCTTTAACGAATCGGTAGGGTTGGACAGACTCGGGCTCTTCCGATCGTTCGATTGCGGGGCCGTACGGTATCGCTGGAGATCGCTCTCTGACGAAACGTTGTGGAATTGATTGTTGAGGATCGGCTTACTGCCTAGAAAATGAAATTTGAACTAATAATAGTACGAGAGGAATCAGTCTTGTAGAAATATATGAAAATTTTTAACAAGTATAAGAGCTTAAGTGATAAAAATTTAACGGTACGCATAATGCTAGAACATTCAAGACCAGATCTATTTTTTATTAATCTCGACACGACACAAATTACCATAAATTCGAAACACTTCTAATTGGGTACCAGAAATAACTAAACCCCTGGTGGGGTGACTTGTGGTTACCCAACTGACCCAAACATTGAGTTTTACATATCTAGATATGAAACTACACCTAATTTTCAACATAAAATGATCATT
>MU184140.1:137724-158242 GCA_016904865.1 Pissodes strobi | reverse complement strand
ATAACATTTATTCAAGACAAGCTAAGATACAAGTCACCTTAAGCCTACGATTACGAGTCTACACAGCAGCTCTGCGCGTTTACATACGAGATTACATGCATCTCAAACAGATGCTTCTAGAACCCCGCAGCACACGCAAGCGAAACCTGGGCTAACGTTCGCCCGGACTCATAAGCTTGCAGGCAGGTGGCAATACTATAATAAACTAATCTTTCCTAGGCGTAGCCTTTCAAGGGTATTTCAGTGTGGATTACATAGAGATGGCAATAGAGCTGGTTGAAAGGTTTGAAGGAAGTAAAATGAAAATAAGGGTGGGTACATATGGGGAAAACAGACAGAAAAACCCCATGTCACGGTTGACTAGAAGGACACACACACATTCACACATACATAGGTAATGGGCTACCCATTAATAGGTAGTCCTGGTGAGGGGTGAATTGCAATGGTAACCGTAACTTGGCGATGCTAGGCCATTCTGCCCTTGCCGGAGCACAGGAGTGCAGAGACGGTTTGGTTGCAGTTCCTTGACTGCTGCGGTTATCCGCAGCAGTCAAGGCGGTGATTGGCGGGGCCCGCTGTCGGGCTAGAGGCGACAGATACTGTGTGTATCGCCGTGAAATTTCTGTGCTCCTGCTACCTGGCGTTTTATCGCCAGCCAGCAGGGGTGGCTGAAGATGTTCTGAAAGGGATTTTAGGGAATTAGGGGTGGAATTAACTACGGGGGTCTGGGTTCCAGGAAAAAGATGGTGGTTCTTCGATGTATGGGCCCGTGTTTGGCTCTGAGTTCTGGATTGAACCTGGCGTCTGCGATGTTAATCGTTCTCGGCCAGCCGCGAACACCATGACTATAGAACTTGCACGCGAGCTTATCCACGTACTCCTTTACGTAATCGATACGCGCCCACGCGTGCAAGTCTGCCGTCCTGGTATAGCGACCCGCCGAGAAAGCTGCCCTTAAGTGGCGGTTTTGCAGGACTTGCAATTTTTTAAATTGTGTATCAGAAACAGAGCACCAAACCGGTGCACCATACATCAGGAAGGGCCTAGTAATTGCCCTGTAAAGGATGACTTTATTTCCGGGGGAGAGGAAGGAACCATGTCTGATAAGAGGCTTCAGTTTATCCCATACAATGAGATTTTTGCTTCTTATATATGCGATATGATCGCAAAACGTCAGCCTCCTATCAAACATGATTCCAAGGTACTTGACTTTAGGTTTGGGACGGATGGGGGTGCCATTTATCAGGATAGGGAGCATTTCAATGTTTGTATATTTTCGGGTGAAAGGAACCAGCTCTGTTTTTGATGTGTTTAAACGGATTTTCCAGTTAGTATAATAAGCTGTGATTTGTGCCATATAGGCACTGACATTGTCAGCCGCCTCTTGTGCACTAGGGGCTTTGGAATATAGGGCTGTGTCATCAGCATAGATTGCCAGGGATGTATTAAGATGGGAGGGAAGGTCTGCTATGTAATAGCTGAATAGCTGCGGTGATAGCACTGTTCCCTGTGCGACGCCAGCTCGGATCGGCCTCATGGTTGAATTTGCGCTGTTGATGCGCACCGAAAAGGAGCGCCCGGCCAGATATGACGCAACTAACGCTGCCAAATGCAGCGGGAATTCGTGCGTGATGAATAATTTATATAAAAGGCCGTTATGCCATACCCGGTCGAACGCACGCTCTATATCCAGGAGTAACAAGGCGGTGCAATGCCCATCATTGAACCCTTCGTAAATGTCGGACGCTATTTTCGCAGCGAGCATATTTGTACTATGTCCACTGCGAAAGCCGAACTGTTCCTCCGGGAGAGCACGAAGGTTCAGGGCGGCCTTATTAATCCTGCGTAGTACGAGCTTTTCGGTAAGCTTGCTCATCGTATTGAGCAGCGAAATTGGCCTGTAGGAGCTCGTGAATTTTGCGTCCTTCCCGGGCTTGGGGAAGAGCACTATTCGCGTGATCTTCCACGAGCTAGGAAAGTGTTGCAGGCGCAGAATGGCGTTTACAATGTGCATTAAATATATCAGGGTTTTCTTAAGAAGGTTTTTGAGGAGAATGTTCGGGATTGTATCATGTCCCGGCGCCCCATTCTTTGGCAGATGGCTAAGAACATCGCGTATCTCGGCTGAGGTGACAAGAAGTTTCCTGGCTACAAGGGGCGGGATTGGATAAGGGTGGTTTAAGAACGGCGTTATCCGTTCCGTGATATGTGCGTGCAATGGTACGGTATCCGGTATCTCTCCGTGTATTCCCTCGAGAAAGTCCGCAAAGGCCTCAACCTTTGCCTGATCGCTCAGTATATCCTCGCCTTGATGGCGAATCGCGGGTATTTCAGTCGGATCCCTGCGAACTTGTCTCGAGAGCTTCCACAGAGAACCATCCCCCGTGCCGAGCCCATTCACAAAACTCACCCATGTCGCATCCCTGTAAGCCCGGATGTCCCTCTTAATCAGGTCAGTGAGTTCGTTCACTCTAATCCGATCGTCTACTGCTCTGTTCCTTTGTCACCTGCGCCGAATTCGGTTCCGGGAGCTAATTAAGGATAGGATTTCGTCAGGAAGAGTTTCCGTAAACGGTCTCTTCCTGATTTTCGGACATAATTCGTCTCTGAGGCGCTGGATGTTCCTGGTAATTGAGTTCACTTCATTCTCCAAGTCTTGGACGGAATCAATTTGTCTCGGAATGACGGTGGCGGCATTTAATCTTTCTCGGAACAGCCTCCAGTCTAGATTTTTGTATGAAATGATTTCCATTTCATAGGCTGCCGGCCGCCTAACTCGCGTTAGGCTCAATTTGATTGGAAGATGATCCGAGTTAAGATCGTTAATGACTTTTGGCGCCTGGACGCCAGCCATACCTCGAGCAAATGCCACGACCAAGTATGAAGGTACTAGGCGTCCTCGGTAGTGTGTGGGGTCGCGATTTCTGAGGTATTGGATTTCCAGATTGTCTTAAATCAAAGTGCGTACGACTTGGCCTTTCTGTTTTGAATAACTATCGTCAAAAACAACGTGTTTGGCGTTAAAGTCACCAATTAATATGGAGCGGGTGCTAGGGCGGCATAATCGGTATTGCACGTGGGCGACGAAGCAGCTAGCGGCGGGCCTGTGCGGGCTTACTCAACTTGCAGACGAACCAACTCGGATCTTAGAGAGTGGCGAACTTGCCGCTCTCCGTGATCTTTTTCTAAACACAAATTCTAAGCAGTAAAAAAAAGTCATGAAACCTGTAGCCAATCTGAAACTACTCAAGTACCTCGACAGTCTATGTTACTCATGTGGCAATTGAAAACTACAGCGAATCTCGAGTGATTGAATTCGATATATCAAAGTAATTCGACAGATTTTGGCACGACGGATTGCCAAATAAAATTGCCGTGCTTTGGACTACCAATTTTCTTAAAAACCGATCTCTGCACGTTGCAGTTGATGCACACATCTCAGACACATACACCACGGATGCAGGCGTTCCTCAAGGCACAACACTTTCACCAACTAAGTCTGTTTATCATTTATATAAATGACCTGCTGACCGAAACCAATAATACTGTTTACAGTTTTGCAGATGACAGTACCCTTGTCTCTCAATTTAGATTTGAAAAACCGTTACAAGCGAATAAGATTTATCACGGCAGAGAGGAACAGATTACAACAATTAATGAAGATCTGGAGAAAAGACAAACTTGGAGCCACAGAAATTTGGTCCAGTACTATGCAGCAGAAACCCAAGCAGCCACGTTTACCAAGAAAGCCAATACGGCGGGCCCTGACATCATTATGGCAGAATCGACCATTCCTTCATATTCGTCATTCGGACTACTGGATATCTCGGTCAACAGCATTATGTCCTGGCATGACTACATTGTTAACATCGCAAAATCAGCTTCGCAGAAGCTTGGTGAGCTATTTCGGAATAAAAAAACTGTATAAACTGCAGCAGCTGCTCTACAAAGGAAATAAAACCGTGCTTAGAATATTGCTCACTCATCTGGGGTGTCGCACCTAAGCTCACTTTAAAGCTGCTGGATTCCATTCAGAAGAGAGTTATGCGTCTCGTCGGCATCAGCTGCTGACATCCATCGCTCAACCGATAAATGTTAGCGGCTGGAAATTGGCTGACCGCCTTGTTGAGTTTTGGTTTTAAATTCGAACAGAAAAATTTGATAGCTGATATCGATATCAGAACATAACCTTCCAATTCTCTTTTTCATTCTTTTTTAATGTATGGTTTTAGTTTTAATTCGTTCTTAAGGTTATCATATATAAGCAAACTGTAGTGTTTTATGTTCATTTAAGAGCATGATTCCCCTTCTGCAAAAGAAAAAATAAGACTAGTAAGCAGAAATGGAGAATAATCGGACTAGGAATAGGAAACTACCTATAATTGAATCATCATGAAAATAAGTTCAAATACTAGGCGCTTATCTGTGTTATACAATAATAGTATTTAGCTAGCTTACCGATTATAATTGCCCGTTGCTGTTTGACGAAATGTTAAACATGGCACTTTTGATAATTTCTTAGCATGCGTTGCGTATAGTCAGCGTAAAATAAGCAGCAGCTGAGATTAATCATTGGTCATCAGAACTACTGTACGCAAACGCTTCCTTAACTACCCAACTGTTGTCTGGTGACTTAAGCTGCTAAAATATGGCCACAATTAGTACTGATGAATGCAACAAAGGCACAGTGGGCAAACGTCCCTTGAACAAACAATTGAAGTGGGCGTCTGAAAAAGACGTGTGCCGATAGCTGAGCATTATAATTTTATTTTATTGGCACTTAGAAATGACATAATTACTTTGATTGATATTTCGGTTGGTTTGGAGAAAAGTGAATGGATTGATATTGGAATAAGAAACGTCATGCTGATGAGTCCCTATAAAAATAAAGGCTAGGTATTATATTGGACACTCTACAAATATATGACTCATGTCTTCCACGGAGCCACATTCACAATAAGGCCTGTTTCACACATACACGGTGGCCGTCCAAACGGTGCCGTTTAAACGGCTAAAGGACGCATGAAATAATGAGTACTTTCACATGCACCGGAGCCGTGCGTGCAGCAACATAATGGAACAGCACCGTTCAAACGGCGCCGTTTGCGCTGTCGCCGTGTATGTGTGAAACAGGCCTAAGGATGCTCTTTTATTTTTATTTCATATAGATGTTCTTTAGTTAAGCAATGGCTCACACGCGTACTGATTATGGTAGTAATGTGCCTTCTATCTTTGACCACAGATTAGGTTGGGTAATATGTGCTTTAACCTTAATATTTTAGATTAACCTTCAATTTTACTGAAAAGCCTACGCTCAGTCGCTTACATAATGGGACTATAACGAATGTCAGGTGCCTTTTACTAGGCAGTCCGGCTATGTAAAAACAGTAGCTGGGTAAATGCGTTGCCGCGAAGCCTACAATCATACAACGCAGCAGTTAACCGTTAGCATTAATACATTCCATACATGCATTTGGCACCTAGGGATTGTTATTGGCCAAACCATTCAAAATTTGAACTTCTATCCAATCAACGCGCGGTGCGAAAATCGTGTACGGAATATAATTCGGTGCCAAATTCAGGTGCGAAATGTAATGAATACTTTTGCAGTGTAAGTATTTTCCGAAGGCTTCAAAGAGTATGGTAGAAGTTCGGAAAGGATGAGAGGCGTCTTTTAAAGACAAGCGTCTTCAAACAGCTGTTTGTGTTTAGTACTGTTAACTTTACGCATGTATTACCTTCCGTTCGCTTCGCTTGCTCCAGGATGCAATCAAACAACACTAACCCAAATTTAAAGAAAGAAACAAACATAATCTTAAAAAAAAGTTTTCAATTTTTGCCACTGGCCGGAACCAAACCCGGACGCAACCCGAAGCATCGTATCACAAGCACAGCATCTAACTACTGCAGCAACCAGGCTTGCTGAGACCGGTTCACTGGGCCACAAAGACATGCTGCTCCATAAAATGTTATTACATTCCGTACCTGAATTTGGTACCGAATTACAGTCCATACGGGAATTTCGCACCCGCGCGTTGATTGGATAGAGGTTGAATGGTTTAAACACTAAAAATTCCCTAGGTGCAAAATAGATATACGCGGAATGTATAAATGCTAACCGTTAAGCTTAAAAAGTATCACTTATTTGGGAAAGGCATTTGTGTTATGACATTGATATTTTTTGTTGTGCACCGTTGCTTTCCAACTGTCTCTGGAATGATTGCATAGGTATGTCATGCTTAATTGTGTTAGAGATTTCAATTAAATCCAATAACATAACTTTAGGAATATTGACTCGTATATCAAATCCCTTTCTGTCAGCCAGTGAAATCCGTTGTTTTGTTCTAAGCATGTAGTGCTCGGCCAAAGCTTTTATTAATTTTTTATTACTTTTAATAACCGCATGCACTGTCAGAGTCAGAGTCAATCAATTTCACGGCATCATACATTGCAATGGTCTCAGTCTTGGAAATATTCAAAGTCCTTCACAGAGATGCAACCGGGGGAGACATTGAAAATGTCGAAGCAGAATGCAACGCTTATTAACTTTGAGATCTGAGAAATCTCGTAATTGTGTGGAAATATATATAAGTATTATTAATTTAAATAGATTTGGTTAGTCGTCTAATCAACTTTCAGTTCATTTCACTTATTTTCGTCATTTGAACCGGTTACGATACGTTATAATCAATTTTAATAGATTAGATAATTTTTGGTTAGTCGTCCAATCAACTTTCGGTGAGTTTCACTTAGTCTCAACTTATTTTGGTCATTTGAGTCGGCTTCGATATGTTATAATCAACTTTAATAGATTTACTTAGTTTTGGTTAGTCGTCTTATGAACTTTCAGCTCGTTTCACTTAGTCTCAACTTATTTTACTTATTTAAGCCGGTCCCGATACGTTTTAATCGATTTTCATAGATTTGGTTAGTTCTGGTTAGTCGTACAATCAACTTTCGGATAGTTTCCCTTAATCTTCAATTATTTTAGTCATTTGAACCGGTTCCGATACGTTATAGTCAATTTTAATGGATTTGGTTAGTTTTGGTTAGTCGTTCAATTAACTTTCGGTTAGTTTCACTTATTTAATTTCAAATTATTTTAGTGATTTGAGTCGGTTCCGATACGTTATAATCAATTTTAATTGATTAGATTAGTCGTCTAATCAACTTTTGGTTCATTTCACTTAGTATCAATTTATTTCAGTCATTTGGGCCAGTTACGATACGTTAAAGTCAATTTTAATGGATTAGGTTATTTTTGGTCATCGAATCAACTTTCGGTTAGTTTCATATAGTCTCAACTTATTTTAGTCATTTGAGTCGGTTCCGATACGATAAAATCAATTTTAATAGATTTTGCTAGTTTTGGTTAGTCGTCTAATCAACTTTCGGCTAGTTCCACTTAGTCTCAAATTATTTTACTAATTTAAACGAGTTCCGAAGCATTATAATAAATTTTCATAGATGTTGTTAGTTCTGGTTAGTCGTCCAATCAACTTTCGGTTAGTTTCCCATAGTCTTAACTTTTTTAGTCATTTACACAGGTTCCGATACCTTATAACCAATTTTAATAGATTTGGTTATTTTTGGGTAGTCGTCTAATCAACTTTCAGTCAGTTTCAATTAGTCTCAATTTGTTTTAGTTATTTGAGTTGGCTCCGATATGTTATAATCAACTTTAATAGATTTAGTTAGTTTTGGTTAGCCGTCTTGTCAACTTTAGCTCCTTTCACTTAGTCTCAACTTATTTTACTTATTTGGGCCGGTCCCGATACGTTTTAATCGATTATCATAGATTTGGTTAGTTCTGATTAGTCGTACAATCTACTTTCGGTTAGTTTTCCTTAGTCTTAAATTATTTTAGTCATTTGAACCGGTTCCGACACGTTATAGTCAATTTTAATGGGTTTGGTTAGTTTTGGTTAACCGTTCAATTAACTTTCGGTTAGTTTCACTTAGTCTCAAATTATTTTAGTCGTTTGAGTCGGTTCCGATACGTTATAATCAATTTTAATAGATTTGGTTAGTTTTGGTTAGCCGTCTAATCAACTTTCGGTTCATTTCACTTAGTATCAACTTATTTCAGTCATTTAGACCAGTTACGATACTTTGAAATCAATTTTAACGGATTAGGTTATTTTTAGTCGTCGAATCAACTTTCGGTTAGTTTCACATAGTCTCAACTTATTTTAGTCATTTGAGTCGATTCCGATACGGTAAAATCAATTTTAAGGGATTTTGTTAGTTTTGGTTAGTCGTCTAATCAACTTTCGGCCAGTGCCACTTAGTCTCAAATTATTTTACTAATTTGAGCCAGTTTTGGTTAGTTGTTCAATTAACTCTCGGTTAGTTTCACTTAGTCTCAAATTATTTTAGTCGTTTGAGTCGGTTCGGATACGTTATAATCAATTTTAATAGATTTGGTTAGTTTTGGTTAGCCGTCTAATCAACTTTCGGTTCATTTCACTTAGTATCAACTTATTTCAGTCATTTGCGCCAGTTACGGTACGTTAAAATCAATTTTAATGGATTAGGTTATTTTTGGTCGTCAAATCAACTTTCGGTTAGTTTCACATAGTCTCAACTTATTTTAGTCATTTGAGTCGGTTCCGATGCGTTAAAATCAATTTTAATAGATTTGGTTAGTTTTGGTTAGTCTCCTAATCAACTTTCGGCTAGCGCCACTTAGTCTCAAATTATTTTACTAATTTGAGGCAGTTCCGATAGGTTATAATCAATTTTCATAGATTTTGTTAGTTCTGGTCAGTCGTCCAATCAACTTTTGGTTAGTTTTCCATAGTCTTATCTTATTTTAGCCATTTTAACCGGTTCCGATACCTTATAATCAAATTTAATAGATTTGGTTATTTTTGGGTAGTCGGCTAATCAACTTTCGGTTAGTTTCACTTAGTCTCAATTTGTTTTACTTATTTGAGCCATTTCCAATACGTTATAATCAATTTTAATATATTTAGTTAGTCTTGTTTAGTCATCCAATCAAATTTCGGTTAGTTTCACTTAGTCTCAACTTATTTTAGTCATTTGAACCGTTTCCTATACGTTATAACCAATTTTAATAGATTTTGTTAGTTTTGGATAGCCGCCAAAATTCTGTTCGCTTTGGTTAGTTTCAACTTACTTTAATTTGTGTAATCTATTCCAAAACATTTTAGACCGTTTTGGTGCTTTTGGTTAGTTTTGGCTAGTCATTCAATCAACTTTCGTTTAGGTATAGTTAGTTTTAATATATTGTAGACCTTTGAACCTGTTCCGATACGTTATAACCACTTTTAATATTAGTTTGGGTTATTTTGAACAAACTTACTTTAATATTTTTAATCTGTTCCGATACGTTTTAGCCATTTTTAGTGATTTTTGGTTACTTTTGGTTAGTCCTTCAATCAAATTTCGATTAATTTCGGTTAGTTTTATTCTATTTTAGTCATTTGAACTGGTTCCGAAGCGTTATAACCAATTTTAATGTTTTAGGTTAGTTTTGGTCAGTCGCCAAAATTCGGTTAATTTGGGTTAGTTTTAACTTACTTTAATATTTTTAATCTGTTCCGATATGTTTTAGCCCATTTTGGTGCTTCTTGTTACTTTTGGTTAGTTTTGCTAAGTCGTTCGATTAACTTTCGGATAATTTCAGCTAGTTTTAATTTATTTTAGTCATTTGAACCGGTTTCGGTACGTTATAACCAATTTTAATGTTTTTGGTTAATTTTAGTTATTTGCCAAAATTCAGTTAATTTGGGTTAGTTTTAAAATACTTTAATTTTTTAAACTCTCCCGATATGCGTTAGCAGTTTTTGGTGCTTTTGGTTAGTCATTCAATCAACTTTCGGTTAGTATCAGTTAGTTTTAAATTATTTTAGTCATTTGAACCAGCGTTTAATACGTTGTAATAAAATTTCATGTTTTTGGTTAGTTTTGGTTAATCGCCAAAATTCGGCTCGTTTTGATTAGTTTCAATTTACTTTAATATTTTTAATATATTCCGATTCGATTTAGCCCTTTTTGGTGCTTTTGATTACTTTTCGTTAGTTATGGTTAGTCGCCAATGTTCGGTTTGAATTAGTTTTAACTTACGTTTATATTTTTAACTCTGTTCCGATACAATTTAGCTCTTTTCGGTGCTTTTGGGTACCTTTGGTTAGTTTGGGTTAGTCGTTCAATGAACTTTCGGTGAGTTTCAGTTAGTTTTAATTAATTTTTGTCATTTGAACCGATTCAGTCCTCATAAATAAGCTAACACGATCTCTCACGCGTATGACGTGATGTGGCAAATGTAGCATGCACTTTTTCGCGATTTGATGCCCCATACCTACTAGGAAAACAAAAAAAAATTCAATGTCAATACTTATAGACTCTGAAAACCTATATAGAAACCAATAATTTATGTCGGGAATGCAAGTTCTTTTACTTTTTTGTTCTTGTTCTTCTGGTGCCCCTTTTTCGATAAGCAGTTGGCTTTGCTACAAGGGAATCTGCAAGAATAATTTCTGAGCGACCTCAGTGTTGACTGTCTTTAGACCATATCGAAGTCATTGATTCTGGCCAACTGAAACTTTATCTCAAAATAATAAATACTGTGGATGGTATGTATATTACAAAGCTCTCTTCGATCAGAATTCAAAATGAAGTTGGGAGTTAGTAAGACAGAACAACAAAGGAATCGAAGATGGACAACAAGGGCATTTACAAAACATTCACATAACCTGAGAAATCCTAGGAAAGTATTTTAATCCAGTAATTATTGCACGTGATTATAAATTAATCTTATTTACAGGTAAAAACTTTACTATTACTTTATTATTATCGACACGTATTTAGAAGTAAATATTGCAAATTTTTCAAGACTACCATGCCTTCAATGGAACACGGCAACATAAATATTTCAATGTTCAGCACATGTGACGCAAATGTTTCTTTACATTTCCGTGTTTATTTCAAGACTGCTTTGTCTTGAAAGGAACCCGTAAATATAAATACTCAGCAAACATCTTCTTTCATCTCTTAAATACACATGCTGACTGTATGAAACGTTTCAGAATTACTTGTCGATGACGGTTTAAACGCCGTGCATCGTGAAATCTAGTTTAGGTCAAATTATGTTTAAACAAAGTTCTTGTCTTAAAACTGACCAATGAATTACCATTTAAATCTTTTACTTTAATTTGAAGACATTCGTGTTTGGAGAAACTGATTTATTTCTGTCCCAGGAAATATCAAAACAACCCGATCACAAAATAACGTACTTCCCATTCTTATAACAGCTATAGAACAGTTCTTTTAAACAGGCTACCGGAGTTACTAATGGATATACCTGTATGTATGTTGTATGAAAGTTGTAACAGTCCGGTTTGGCCAGTGTAAATTATTTTTAAATTTAACTTTATATGCTGCATTTAGCAAAAAAAATGCTGTATTTTGCGGTAAGAATTATTGAAAAGAGTATTGTTCGGTTAATTAATTCTGAAGTTATTGATTCGATGTGCTGTCAATGAGCTTAAGGTTGCCACATTTATAAATGTAAATTAATTTTATTCTAAATATAGGTTATCGACATATTTGCAGTAGCTTTTATAACACTGTTAGTAGCACTGGGTAGTAGGAATGTGCTATTACCCATAATTGCTGCTGGAGATTTAGATTTTTAAAAGTTTGTCATTTCGTTTGGGAACATTTTCTAGTATTTCTTGAACAATTTAATTTCAGCTCATTAATTATGGCTCCCGCCGTCGTTTTACAACCATAATAAACGAGAACTAAGTCGTTTATTATCTTAGAATTATTCCTCGTATCGAATTGGTAGATTTGTTAGGCATATTCTCCGCCCTACAATTTTTTCCCATAATCTCGTGGAAGGAGAAAGGCAAATTTACTGAACCGATGCTTTGGTTCTTCTAGAAATATCCTTCGGTGAGAAGAGAAGCTTTTTGCTTTAAGTCCAGTAATAGTGACTCAGCTTTGAGTATTGCATTTTATACTACCCTTCTTGGGGGATATTGTGTTGAGTCTAGTTTGTGTTTTGACACGACCGATTTATCGGAATTTCAATACTGCACAAGGTAAGCATTTTCTCTGAAATTAATTTTTTCTATTACTTGTGAAGCACGTGGACGCCATGATGCTAATGGCCTTTTTCCCTTATTTCCAAAGGCTTCCAAGCTCATCTTACTAAACCGAGAATGTCGACTCTCTAGCCACCCTTCGTCATAAGAGAGATAATTATTGCTACAGTTTTTTGTCTAATTTAACGATTTAATTGCTTTAGCTGTGTTAACCTTTTTTTGTACATTGTCCATCATTTGCATTGCATTCCATGGGTTATCTTATCTATTCACTTTTATCATACTTATCTGAATTTTTATTTTAATGTGACTTTCGTTTTGAACTTATGGGAAAGTTTATATTTTCTATTAAGGGTGATTCATGCCTATCTCTTTTCTTTATATTCAAGTTGCTTGTACCTTCTGTATTTTTTTTTATTTGCTGATGGTCATTGAAAATGCATTGATAATTTTTGGGGGAGATAAAGAAAATATAATTATTGCAAGAATTGCTAGAGTTTTTTTCATTAAAATAAGGGGCTTCGTCTAATTTGTATTGGGTTATTACAGGGTCCTATCTCCTGGTCAATCCTACCTCCGGACCAGTCCTATCTCCGGGCTACAATACAGCCAATCCTATCTCCGGGCCAATTTTATCGCCGAGTCCTCCGCTAGTACTACCCTCGTGGCCAGTGCCATAGCAGTACCTGCAGGTGCCCGGCGCCTCCACCAGAGCTCGACGACCGGATCTAAGGGGTATCGAACAGAAGCTTAAGTTTATTTATTCATTTATTTCTCTGATTGATACAATGGCTCTTATTCTTTTAATATAAATCAAGCGTTGACCGCCAAGCTCTGAGATAGCTCTCATTAATTTTATTCTTCATTTATTCATTTGTTTCTCTCGTCGATTGATATAATTATTGTGGTCTTTTATCAATACTTATTATTATCGCTACATTTATAATTGGTGCAGCTACCAGCGCACGCATACGTATATGTAATAAGCTTAAGCAAAGTGATCACTCCGGATTGTAGTGTTTAGAGCACTTAGTTGTAAGGCATACAGTACCGAGTAACAACAGAATTGGTCTCCGTACAATCCTCATATTGTACCATTATTATTACTTACTTAATAGTCTTTGACATTCCTTCGCCTGTTAGATACAACAATTTCATAAATATTATCTAAAATATTCTTATAAATAAAAATCCTTGTCGCCTTTAAACTGCAAAAAAAATCTCACCGTAGTATTGTTGCTGTGCTCTTAAAAAATACTTAGTAGCAATTCAATTTTAGATTGTGTTTTCTTGTTAAGTTAAGATTGAGTTCCTTTGCTTGATAAGCGTGCCTAGCAACCCCGTACAACACCACCGGAGCTTTTCCAGTTCAGTTGGGAAGAACTGGTGGCGCTTTACGACTCCACTACCGGAGCCGGGCTTTGCAAACACGACTCTCCGGTGCTAGTTTTTTTTTTCTTTAAATAAAATCTTTACTTGCTAACTTTAATAGGAAAAACGTGTGGCAAAGCCCTTTGCATGTCATCAACTGTGGAGTTTAGATGTGTGTGTGAAACACACACATATATTTTAGATATACCTGAGGTGTATCATACCCTAAAAATTATTATTTTGTTCCTGGTCAACTAAAATCGAAAATTATGCACATTTGGTGCAGTTTTAGGAGTATTCAAAAAGCAAAACATTATTCTAACACAGTGCAATTATTGTACCAAAAAGTAAATATATTTTTTAGAAAAATTATATTTAAAAAAAAATATTCTAGGTAACAAACTTAACAAAACAAATAACTTATATATTTAGTTGATAAGGAATTAAGGAATAATAATATTTACTTATACCTGCTTTGAAAGCGTCAAGTTATTCGACACAGTCCATGCAGATGAGACTTTAATGTTCGTTGCACATAAGAATTCAACAGTTTGAGCATGTCTGTTTTGATTTACAACAGCCACATCGTACACCCTGGCGCATAACTGGAGTCTCGCGAGGATATGTTTCAATATCCAAAATACCACCAATTACATATTTTTCCATTCTCTTTTTAACGTAGGAATCTTTACCCTGAATTTCAAATGAAACTATCAAAAGCGCGATCAAATCATATACAAGCGTGTTGAGAAATGTTCTTCTTTGAAGGTTTGATTTGATCATGGATGATAAATAATAATAATAAATGTGTCTTGATCAGGAAGCTCGTAAAAAGGACGCTTTGACCGTCTCCTAGTGCAACTTGCTGTTATGTAACCATTACATAACTTATCAAAGGTGTCAGTACCCCCTTCATGCTGTTATAATTCAAAATTTTTTTGAATTTCTTGGTAACGTCATCAACAATATCTGTCTGAGTGGTGCATTGTATGTATGTACACAATAACAATGTATCTTTTTTAAATGATACCAATGTTTTTTTATTGTCAAAAGCAAATACAAATCACCTACGTTCGGTCCCCTCAGAAAGTTCGGAAAAAAATCTCCTTTATTCTTTCGTACCTATTCTTCGTATCATGGTTAGTCTCTTCTAGATCAACATTTTTTAAAAAGGTCTGGTAAAGAAAACCAATTCTCAACGGTCATGTTCCTTCCTATATTCCTATCCCATGAATAGGCTTCGATAATTTTTTGACATAATGAAACGATACTAGTTCATTATTTTCCGTGGCAACTTTTCCAACTCCAACATAAGGAATTGCATTTACCATATACTATGTTCTGGCATCATTCATCATAAAAAATATTTATTCCGCCTTTATCTGGCTTCGAAGACATATAAAATGCGCCGAGAAACCCCATAAGCTGCTTGTTGATAGTACAGTACTCATGCGAGGTGTAGTATTCTGTGCAATTTTTCACATAGATTTCCCATACTTGTCTTACCGGCGCAGTTACTTGTGCCTTCTTTGAGCACAGGTAACTTTATTGTCGGATGGTAGACATGACTTTAGAAAAACCAATCTATTCAGGGGCATGTTAGCTCTGTACAAATAATTTCTATATTTAGCGAAACAAAGCTCTTGTAAATTTTAATGTACAGATTATTGGGTTTCGCATAAAGATAATAGTTCTGTTATTGCTCTTATTTCTACTATATCAGTAGAATGTATGAAGTATGGAAAGTCGGTATATTATTTATTGTGTCTACTTTTCTTTCCATTTCTTCATTTGTGTGACTTACTATCTTATTCAAAATACCTTCAATAAACAGCAATGACCATACTTTCAAAGGACTTTTCACATTTCTCGCTGCTCCTTTTGAGCCAGGCAGATGACTCACAATATTATATTCATTTGACGTCTTCCGCGTTTTCCAGAACTTCCTTGGTTCACTTGTACCCATTTTTGCCTTTTATCAGGGAACTTCTGGCCTTTTTGGTATTTGATGGACCAGGTTCGTTGGGTTCAGCATCACTTTCTGATTCCTCTAAATTCTCAACATCAGATGGCTCTTGCTCGGTATCTGATGGCTCCTGCTCTGCCACAAAATCCGGATCATTATCTGAGTCTGATGTGTATGAATTGTCAGACTATTCAGCTATATTATCAAAATTCAATAACTCTTTCAAAGGTCTATTTCGCCCCAAGTCAAACTGTTTGTCAAAGCAAAAGCGAAAATTAAAAATTTAGATATGAAAAATTCTACTCATAAAACAGTTACAGGCAACACACACTGGGATATATCAGACTCCGGAACCTACTAGCACGCTTGTCGCTCATATAAGTCAGAACGTCTGGTTGGTCTGGTTGGCCTTGATCCCGATCTCCGCTCGTCAATGTTGTTTTTTCATATTTTCATTTCCCGCGTTTGTATAAGACTTTTCGAGAAAAGCAGGAATGTGAGAGGTTGGCTCAGGTGGAGAGGCTCGCGTCTAGAATGCGAAGTAATGGGTTCGACGCCCGGCGCTTGCAAGTTTATTTTTATGGGATTAGTTAGTTTTTTGGCATGACTTTGGTTACGTTTCGTTAGTTGCGCCCCGCAGCGACCGGAAGGTATTGCATGAAGTGAAAATGTAAAAATACAAATGTAAACATTAAACAACGGATGTAACGCCATAAATGGTGCCGTACGGCAGAAGTCGCGATTAAAGCTCACTAAGCCGGTGAGACGTTAATATATAAGTCAGGGGTTAGGCTTAAGCTGAATTAACATAGAAATGTAAGTGCGCTGCAACGGTGGGAACGTAGCGCGTTTTCAAATAATTGTTGAGGTTTTTCACACTCCCGAAGGTCAGGTTAGTGTTTGTAAAGAGGCGAAACCATCATGGGTACATACTCATCATAGTGGAGGTTCCACCGAGAATACCACAGTCCAGCAATGGCGT
The DNA here is from genome assembly GCA_016904865.1 of Pissodes strobi. NCBI lineage: Eukaryota > Metazoa > Arthropoda > Insecta > Coleoptera > Curculionidae > Pissodes > Pissodes strobi. Next base: position 141,846 of record MU184140.1, on the reverse strand, counting down.
AACTCGTCCGAATCATTATAAGATCCTTTACAGTCTTACGGCAGTATGCTATACTAGCCGCTTCTGATTAGTGGGTCAACGTCTCTTTAGTGTAGTGTTACTCTCCACGCATGGCCCTCCCTACGTTCGCTTCGCTCGCTCCGGGCGCAATCAAACAAAACTAACTTAAACTAACCCAAATTTACACAAAGAAACAAATATAACCTCAAAAAAAATTAAGAAAACATATCTTAAATGCATGCCGTCCGTAGTAGCTGGAATAAACTGACGAAACCGTAGATAAAGTGAAAGTGACATTAATCCACCAATGAGAAGCGGCTAATATAGCATAGTGCCGTAGGGCTCTAAACGATCTAAAATGTTCATCTGTAAGAGCTAAACTGGCTAACCCGGACGAGTCGTGCTGGCAAATTGCCTAGTAAAGTCCGTGGCATGGTTCTAGAGCTACGACGACTGGGGAGGCAGAGGAGAAAATTCGCTATTGCGGCGTTGTCATTATTAACAATATTAATACATAAAAATTGCAATAAAATCGGCTTTCACTTTGAAATAATATGGAGAATAGTATTCTTTAAATCCAATAATATTCTAACCATAACATAAAAATATAATGATAACACAATTAGCATTTTTTTAGCATCAAATATTAACATTTTATCTATTTAATAAACCATATATCATTAAAAATCCATTTTATTTCCGAAATCCGTCAACACTCAGATCACTCAAAGGTCAGTAATGTGGAACGTTTCGAACCGAGCCATACTTCCCGTATGTATTAAAATAGCGAAAATGACTGGGCGATTGGAATCCCACCAACAACGCGACGGCGACGGTCACGTTGCTCGGCAACGGCGACCGTCGCGTTGCTTGGCAACATTTCTTTATTTGTATGCAGAACGTTTCTTTGTTCGTTGAAGGTTTTATTCAGCGGCGTAGCAAAAAGGTGCTAAATATGAATAAATTTCACGCAGGGAAAAACTCTTCATAGCCAAACAAGAGAAGTTATAGCCAATATATATAGGGTTTGCGATTAAGAGGGAACAAATAATTTTTGTAGGCTACCTCTAAAAAGAAAATTGGAGCGAGCAGCGCTTTACGCTGGGGTAAGTACGGAACCGTAGAAGGAACACCGTAAAATAGTTATTTGTGTATTTAGAGCGCAAAATAACGGATTGCCGCTTGAGAAGTAATCTTTCGAAAACGGCAATCTTACTTTGCGTTCAAAAAACACACAGAACTTTTTCTACAGCCGCATTTTTGAAAATTAAATGCACATTTTTCTCTATGCTTATTCTGAAATTTGCAAATATGTCAGTTTTGTCATATTAATCGGGCATATTTAGAACGGGAGTGCCAGCAACAAACTGTAAACGCACGACTGTCATTTATTTATCTATGGTTTCCATGACCATTCATAGCAGACTCGACGGAAAAAGTGAGTATTTTCTTTTCCATGTTCGCTCTAGAGCGAAAATAAGGATCCACGGCATTCGTCGATTTTGCGCTTTCATTTGAATTTAGTAATTAGTTATTTTACACGCGGCTGTAGAAAAAATATTTTTGTCTGGAAATTCCATGTTATATATTAAAATTATTGTAATAACGTTTTGAAGAAATTACTTGAAATAACCCTGACTTATTATACATATACTGTGTGACCAAAAGAAACCGTCTCTAAATCCAAACATACCTAACTTTGAAAAATTATTGAAGTGAAAACTTCTTTAGGCGCGTTTTGCGTTTTTTCCTGGGTATTGAATTAAGTTGAGCCGTCACGTGTCACGCTCGGAGCCGTCACGCTCTGATATGTATGTAACGCTTTCATAATATTAATTATTTTGCGGGTGTTGAATGAGATTGAACCGTCACGCGTTACGCTAGAAACCGTCACGCTCGGATATGTATGTAACGCCTTCATTATATTATTGAAGTTTTCACTTCTATATAGCGTGTGGTCTTAAGCACACACAAGTTCTTTCTTGAAGTGAAAACTTCTTTAGGCGCGTTTTGCGTTTCTTTATGGGTATTGAATTCAGTAAAGCGGTCACGAGTTACGCGTCACGCTCGGAGCCGTCACGCTAGGATATGTATGTCATGTTCCCGTACGGGGTCGAAATTTTTGTGGTAGGTGCGCCCCGTACGGGTGAGGTGGCACTAATTTTGGGGGAAAATCGTTTTTCGCCCGTATCTCTGCAACGAAGGCTCAGATCGAAATTCCGACAAACGATGACCCCGCGTGTTGAAATTTTCACTTCTATCGTGTGGTCTTAAGCACCCACAATTTTTCTTATTTGTTAAAAAATTAGGCTTTACCATTCTCATTTTCGTGTCGTCATTTAGGTTCGTGGGTGCCATTATGGTTTACTAAATTAATTCACCTATTTTTAGTTCTTTTTTTTTTCAATCCGACATTTTTTAATAGATTAGGTGGTAAAAAAGCATTTTCCTACACACCTTACCACAGTAAAAATGCTTTATTGGCCATCCAAGCAGTGCCATATACTCAATTTTAAGAAATATCACGTTATATTTATTATCACCCAGAACATCCCTCAGTTTCCTTATAATTTAAAGGTTCCTTATATTTTAATTAATAATTTTTTAAAAATTAATTCCTTAGAATTTAATTTTTTCAATCTCAAAACATGTTTAAATATATGGTCAACACATATGCTATAAAAAAGAGATTTTAATAATACAATAAAAAATGTAAGGGTAAAATTTCTTGCCGACGCCACTGGTGAAATTAAAGTCCAATTCGTACAATTAAAACATGTATCATTAGATATTTATTTAGGTCACCAAATTTTATAAATAAAATTTATTGCGTTAAGAAGCTTTTTAAAAATTATAATTTTTTCACCAACATTAAACCACACTGAACCACCCCCATAGTGGGCAAATTTCGAAATTTGTAAGATTCAAGATTTTTTATGAAAAATATACACGCAAAATCAAACGCAATTCACAAGCATAGAAAATAATTTTTAATCGTATATATAAAAATAACCACTACGCCCGCCTATGATATCAAGCGTTAGCGAAGTTGTTATGCGCAATTCTCCCCTCTGCCTCTCCAGACGTCATAGCTCTAGAACCATGAAACGGACTGTAGTAGCGTCAACCACATGTAGTGGTTAGAGCGCAAAAGTCTCATTTAACGTCTGCAAGTGGTCGTAAAATTGTATTTGGGTCCGGCAGTGCAAAAGCATATTTTTGACATTATTTTGTAATTGAATATACATAAACTAATGCACAAGTGTTATTGATAATGTTATAAATACTCCAGTAAATACTCCTTGTTAGATGACGTTACTATCATATTGCCATGTAGTAATTTTTTTGTTATATTCGATAATTATAGTAGAATCATAAAAATTATTAACAATTAGACTCTTATCGTTAACGCAAGTAATTAGCAACTGTAATCTAATTTTTTTATAGAACGAGCAACAAATCAATATTTTGAAGCCACTTTGATAAGAATTTTTTGTGGGTAAAATGGATACATATTTTATTGCTTGACAATAAGACAACGCGTGATAACTGTTGGTACTTCTCTGAGCTTGTAGTTTCAGTAACTTATTTATATAGGTACTATTCGAATTAAGATTAGAAAAAGTTTAATATCATTCGAATCCACAAACAAAATGCTTCACTTTCTGGAGCAAATTCTGCTTCCTGTCCCAAAGAAATGTCTGGCATTAAAAAAATTAAAATTAGTTATCTTATGCTATATTGTTTGTGTTTAACGGTTTTAAACAGTATTGTTTATTTGACTGTGCTATACTGTTGCGATATTTTATAATTTTGTATTTTTGTATTGTTTTTTTTTTTTTTAATTTTTGTCTTATTATATTCATGTATTCTTGTGTTGATATGTATAGGGTGTCTCACACCAAATATAAAAAAGAAGTCATGCATTCGAAATACATGACCTTAATTTTATTTGACTAGTATCTCGTGACACACGACGGGTATACTAATATTTTAAATTTAAATTTGATTTTAGTTGTAAGTATAACCAAATAACGAAACCAGTGCTGTAAACAGTTTTAAGGTTAATAATAAAATTTCATTTCATTTCATTTCATTTCATTTCATTTCATTTCATTTCAT
>MU184140.1:115295-127771 GCA_016904865.1 Pissodes strobi | reverse complement strand
TCGCCGAGACTGTTTAACGCTTACGGTGAATTCATAATGAGACGAGCTCTAGAGAATTTTGAAGGAGGTGTATCAATCAATGGTAGAAAGATACATAATCTTAGGTACGCGGACGACACTACCCTAATAACAAAAGATGAAAATGAGATGATTACACTTCTTGATCAGGTCGCAAATGAAACAGACGGAGTCCCTGCTGAATTCATAAAAGCACTAGGAGACCCGGGTATTAAAATCTTACATGATATATGTAATAAGATCTGGCAAAGTGGTCAATGGCCTAAAGACTGGACAACGTCTGCATTTTTTCCTATTCACAAAAAGGGATCTACCAAAAAATGTGAAAATTATCGAACGATATCTCTATTTTCACATGCCAGCAAAATCCTGCTTAAAATAATAGATAGACGGCTGCAGAATTACTTAGATAGCCAGATCCCTCCAGAACAAGCAGGCTTCGTTAAGGGAAGAGGGACTAGGGACCAATTATTTAACATCCGCCAATTAATCGAGAAAGCCCGGGAGTTCAATACACCCATGCTCCTATGCTTCATAGATTACAAGAAGGCGTTCGATTGTGTTTGATGGAGTAGTCTTTGAAAATGGGAGTCCCTTTTCAACTCATATCTCTGATCAGCAACCTATATGGAAATAACAACGCCATAGTTAGTCCGACAATAAATCATCAAACATTTTCAAAGTACATAGGGGAGTGCGTCAAGGATGTATCCTATCGCCGAGACTGTTTAACGCTTACGGTGAATTCATAATGAGACGAGCCCTAGAGAATTTTGAAGGAGGTGTATCAATCAATGGTAGAAAGATACATAATCTTAGGTACGCGGACGACACTACCCTAATAACAAGAGATGAAAATGAGATGATTACACTTCTTGATCAGGTCGCAAATGAAAGCCGAGCCCTAGGTCTCGAAATAAATTTAGACAAGACCAAGCTAATGGTCATTGATAGGAGTAACGACATACAGTTAAGAAATCTCCAAAATAGAATTGAAGTAGTAGAGGAATTCATCTATTTAGGATCGCTAATAAACAGCAAGAGAGGGTGTGAAACAGAAATATGAAGACGGATAGTATTAGCGAGGACAGCAATGTCAAACTTATGCAAGATATGGAAAGACAGATGCATAACCAGAAACACTAAAAGAGTTCTGGTAAACACCTTAGTGTTTTCGATATTCTCATATGGTTCCGAATCCTGGACAATAAAGTCGAGCGACAGGCAACGAATAGATGCATTTGAAATGTGGTGCTGGCGGAGGATGCTTCGCATACCCTGGACCCTGGACTGCACACCGTACCAATGTGTCAGTATTAAGTGAATCACCGATCGATTATCCACCAGTTGCCGACGGTTACTTCGGACACATCACCAGACGAGATCAAGACAATCTAGAAAGACTTATCGTGCAGGGCAAAGTGGAAGGTAAAAGGTCGAGAGAAAGATCTCCATCACGATGGATAGACCAAATTAAAGAAATTACAGGGTAAGCCTTGCAGTCAAATTTAAGAGTAGCGGAAGACCGACAGCAGTGAAGACAATCGACCCATCTATGCTCATAGACATGATGTCACAACTCTTCAGTAATGAAGATATGACTAAGAAGTGCATGAAACTTATACCTAATATTTCGTTGCAAAGTTAGGTAAAAAATTTATATTGTTAGGTGTATTTTTAAATACGCAAAACTATATATTTCAAAAGACCTGTTCCTTTTGCCGTTTCTGTACAGCCAACAACATTGAGTGGGTATTGGTACAGCAAAGTGTATACGTTTTTGTCCTGTTTAATTGTATGATTTGAGTTAACTGTAATTATTATGCCTCAAAAGTGGTTGTAATGGAAAAAATAAAAATGGGCCTAAAGTTCATGTTTTCGGTTTTTCAAAGGACTTAAGTTTACAGCAAAAACGGCTAAAAGCTACACCCTTTAATAAGAGCAGACCCTTTTGAAGACTGATTTGGTAAATACCGGCAAAAGTAGGTGATCATGTTCATATATCTGTGCGACAATTATAAGAGATAGAGAACAAAGTTAGAATTCAATCTATATTAACACTTTAGTCTCGCAGTTTTGACCGTATTAATGTTAATAAGTTTTATGAGCTACCTGAATATGACCTAGATGAAAATTGCTCGAGCAAATCGCTGACAAAACATAGCAGTTGATATCCTTCAAACCATTTAAATGTAAATAAGTTTTCTTGCTCTATCCAACCATGTTGCAGCGGGATCAACGTAGTGGGATCTTTCTAGAAAGCTTTTTTTCCAAGTTCTGAAAATGCACTCTCACACGGTGGTACAGAACTTGCGTCGAAATTGCGTACATTTCTATGAAAGTTTTCATTTACATTTCCTTCTGTAGCTTTGACAAAAAGCTGGAACCTGCCATCATCCACGTCCTTAGATTTTTTTTGCATTGTACATTTGGTTTATTGGAGATTGATACTGATATACTACATTATTAATTATAACATCAATACCTTGATACTGATATACTACATTATTAATTATAACATCAATACATTGATACTGATATACTAATAAAAATCCTTGGTAATATTGATCAATTGAAAACTGCGTCTTCCCATATTTGTATGCTTACTGGAACAGGGAATAATAAAAATTTTATTGATGTCACAAAACTCCATGAGCAGCTTGGGGAATTAGGTACTAGCCAAAAGCTTGATTGGTTTCATGCTTTCACCGGGATCTCTCACCTTTTTAAAAAAATATGTTGAATTTCAGTAAGCTTTTGCAGCTCTCAGCTTTAAATGTACAATGCAAAATCTAGGGACGTAGACGATGACAGGTTCCTGCTTTTTGTCAAAGCTTTCTGTGTAAATGAAAACTTTCATAAAAAAAAGTACAGAATTTCGACGCACGTACTGTACCACCGTAAAAGAGTAAAGTGTATTAGCGATTTTTAAGGGCACATTACATTTTCAGCACTTGGAAACATGCTTTCAAGAAAGATCTCACTACGTCGAGCCCGCTGGAAGATAGTTCGATAGAGCAAGAAAGCTTATTTGTATTTAAATGGTTCGAAGGAGCGTGTTTTGTCAGCGATAGCCTCGAGGATTGTCCAGGTAATTTATTATATAAATTCTACTTTAAATATACTTGGCTCAATTTACATATTTCATTTCTACTTTTACAGAAACCGATTCAGTAGATGGTGAAAACCAGTCCCAAGGCGATGAAAATTATTCCGAAGATGAAAATGATTGCGAAGATGATATTGAAGGATAAAACAAAAACGATATAAATACGAAAATATATTAATTTTAAATTGCGTCACCAATACTTATTATTTTGTTATCAAATTGATATTTTGCCTTAAACGAATGAAAAACACAAATTAAAATTTCATTTTTTATCTTTATAATTTGGTATTTATTATTGTTTATAAACGGACCCATTCTTCCCATTATTCAACTTACGTCAGTAAATATGTCTGTTCCTATAATTATGTCAGCATCTATATGCATAATAGTATATTCAATTGCAAGTAGATTAATAAATGTATGTGTATGTACTATACATACGTATGCTCAAGCTGTACGTAAGGTTTCGCTGTATACGCTTGTAATACTAAATAACATATTAAAATTTCAGATTTATTAAAAAACTTTCAAAATGTATTTTTTTGCCATTTTCAGGAGTGTCTGTCATGTCCTCACAACCGTCATAATCGTCAGCCATTGTTATTTTTCATTAACAATAATAGTCTATATTAAAATATCCAAAAGGCAGCTTGGCAGATATATTTTCGAAGTTGGTCTGATTTTTATACCTATCACCCTTGGGCCTGTTTCACACATACACGGCGACCGTGCAAGCGGCGCCGTTTGAACGGTGCTGTTCCATTATGTTGCCGCACACACGGCGCCGGTGCATGTGAAAGCACTCATTATTTCATGCGCCCTTTAGCCGTTTAAACGGCGCCGTTTGGACGGCCACCGTGCATGTGTGAAACAGGCCGTAGCTACCGCAGCAGCCGCCGGCGGCAGCGCCGCACCGGCGTGTCGCATCGAGCTTACGCCCGGTCCTACGTGAGCGATTTGCAGCGAACGCGAACGTGAATCAGTGGCGATGCCGTACGACTATATTAACTTTTCGTACGGCATCGCCAGCGCTTCGCGTTCGCGTCGACTGTAAATCGCTCACCTAGGACTTGGCGTTAGTTACAGTGTTGCCATGTCTAGGGATTTCCCCCGAATCTAGGGATTTTAAGAGATCCAGAGGAGAAAGGGATTTTTTCTCGTTTATTTTTAAAATCTGGAGATTTTTTAATACTCTTATATATGTTGTAGCAACTGAGATTATGTAATTCAAAAATACATTTTCCTTGGTGCATTCTTTGCTAGCGCCATCTAGCAAGCAGTAGTTGTAGTTGCTACTAAAATAATTAGATAGCTGAACCGCTAAAACATTTAAATTCGGGGAAGCACATGGGTAGGTACTGAAGAAATAAACTCGGGGGAATCCCAAAAATGTATTTTACTTGTCTCCCCATTTTCAAATGGGATTTCCCCAACATCATAAGAAATCTAATCCAGGGGAATCCCAAAAATTTACAGTTAATGTCTATATAAATACGATTTGGATTTTTTTTCCGGCCCATTTCGAATTTGTTCAATTTGTTCTTTGTTTGATTCAGTTCACCAGTGATCCGAAAATCTTCTGTGTAGGGGTTCTATTTAGCGACATAATTACTTGCATTTCAGATAGTTACTAGTTTATTGTACTACGTATTAAATAAAAGTGCTTTAAAACTTATTAGTTACATTATCTGTGCTCTGGGCCCTTTCAAAGTAAGTATAAGGGATACAAATTGTCATAAAAATTCTAACAAGTTTAATACACTTTCAAAAAGTGGAATAAAGGTTCATTGTTATGTACTAAGTACTTCATACTTTTTATCTATTAGCAGAAATTGAAGCTCAACCATCTACATCTAAAAATATAGAACTTCAGTCTTCACCATCATCTTCAGAAGAAGGCCAACATTTGCGTGTCAAAAGAAAAAAGAAAAAGTCATACAGCCAAAAATACCAGATAAGTTTGGAACAGGAAGAAGTTTTTAAAGGATGGTTGACAAGCAGCAAGAAAGGACCCACATTCGCCTACTGCAAAGCGTGTAGTAAGGATCTGGTTTGCGGGAAATCTGAACTGCTGAGGCACTCCCAATTCAAGGTACATCAGACTAAGGCTAAATCTCTAAAATGTACAAAAACGTTAACTTCTATGCCAGCTTTTCAAAAAAATATAAATCTAGAAAATCAAATTAAGAGTGCAGAAATTAGGTTTGCTACTTTTGCCGCTGAACATAACATAGCTTTTAATGTAATGGATCATCTATCGGAATGTATACAAGCTAGTTTTACAGACTCAGATATTGCCAAAAAATATGCTAGTAAACGTATCAAAACAACTGCAATAATAAGTAATGCTTTAGGTGCTTATAGTCTCGAAAAAACACTGGAATTACTAAAGATAAAGAAGTTTTCACTTATAGTTGATAAGTCTACCGACAAAAGCGTAATTAAAAATTTGGCTTTAGTAGTTCGGTTATACAACAATGGAGTCCATGATATTTTTTTAAATTTAATTCCTGTACCAGATGCCACAGCACAAGTCTTATTACATCGTGTCTTGAAAATAATAAAGTTGACTGGAAGAAAAATTTAATTGGTTTTGCCTCTGATGGAGCAAGTGTTATCATGGGTGTGCATAATTCCTTGTCTACAAAATTAAAACATAATTGTCAGAATTTGTTCTTAATGAAATGTACATGTCATTCATTTAGCTTATGCGCTAATTATGCCTGTAGTAAACTGCCTGAGGAAATAGAAACTCTTGCTAGAGATATTTATACTTATTTTCAACAAAGTTACAAACGTCAAACTGAATTCACAGAGTTTCAACATTTTGTTGAAGTAAAACCTCATAAACTGTTGCAACCTTCTCAAACACGATGGTTATCTTTGTATTCAGTAGTTCACAGAATATTGGGGCAATTTAATGTACTACGGTTATATTTTACAGACATTCACTAGAATCAAAAAGTTGCAGCAGCTGAAAAAATAATACAAAATTTAAATACCCCTGTAGTGAAACTACATTATGAGTTTTTAGATGTTATATTGCCTTATTTTATCAATTTGAATTTAGAAATGCAATCAGAATCAATTAAAATACATACCTTACATACAAGAATTGAAAGTGTATTACGAACTTTACTCGACTGTTTTCTTAAGCCAGATTATTTAGGAAAAACATTTGGAAAATATTGAATACAAAAATCCACACAATTTTATTGACATTCAAGAGATATATTTGGGCGCTAAAGTTGCTGCTGTTGTTACAGACAATGTTCATGGATTAACTGATCTAGAATTATTGAACTTCCGTAAACACTGTTTAAACTTTTTAATAGAAGGTTGTCATCAAATTTATAGGCAGTTTGATCCAAGAAATAAATTCACAAACATTTTAAAAAAATTAACAATAATATCACCATCTGAAGTCCTTTCTAAAAAACATCATACAATTGCTTATTTGGCTACAGAATTTCCAAATTTAGTTTGGGCAGATCTATTAAATCAACTTGATTAAGAGTGGCGTCTTTTAAGGAATATGGATTTATCGGATTTTGTAAATTTAAGTATAAGTGACTTCTGGGAAAAAATTGCAGACTTAAAATCAGGTGACGACTCTCCAATTTGTCCAATCCTGAGTAAATGTATTTTTAATCTGTTTTGTTTACCCCATTCCAGTGCAGCTGTTGAGAGAGTATTCTCCCAGGTGAATTTAAACAAAACGAAAATTCGTAACAAATTGACAGCTAAAACTTTAGTCGGAATTATGCACACCAAAGAATTACTAAAAGATAAAACATGTTTTAATTTTCCTATTGATTCGGATTTTATTAAGAAATTGAATATATCTATTTGTGAAAAATAGCTGTCGCCTGTATTGATGTTTTATGTATTATTAATAGTAAAAATGTTAATAATTTATTTATTTAATCCATGATTAAACGTTATTAGGTATACTTTGCTTTAATAATAGTACAAATGTTAGGTTAGTTATTTAGTTTAAAGTTTTGTAAGAACTTACTTTACATTTTGTTTTAAAACGTTAATAAATTTTTCTTTTTCATACTAGTCTTTTTATCATCTTAACTACCCTAAAATCCAATTTTTCTAAAATAAACCTAAAATTAATTTTAATATTCCCACTAACATAGGTTAACAAATAAAAATTTTGTTTCTGCAGCGGTTTCAAACCGTCAGAAATAAGCAGACGCATGCGCACTAAGATTGTCCCGTTCTTGCAGATCAGACTGTGATTGCCAACTATTTTATTGCGTGTTCCTGCAGTCCACCGATCGGATTTAAAACTGATTGGAAACTGTCAGGCAAGTTAGGGATTTCTAGGGGGATATAAGGTTCTTGTCTAGGGAGAATCAAAATTTTTAGCTGGCAACACTGGTTAGTTAGTCCCAACGACGTCTAACAATTCGCTGGTTAGTCCTCATTTCATGTATAGTATGAGAGAGTGACTGAACCAAATTACCACTTTGGCAAAAAAAAACTTATACTTATAGTCTGCCGGCCACTGGCTCTTATACTCAGTCTTATACTATAAGTGTTCCTAGCAATAAAATTATTGTTGCGGCTTTAGCCTCGAAATGGATGCGTGGTGATGGTGATACATATCGACAGTGTTATTTCCGTTACTGAAAAATTAATACTACAAGACAATAAATTACCCATCATATATCTCATTTCCGATGCGGTCATGTATTCCACTTAATATTACTTCATCACGGAGAGAATTAATTTGATATAAATCATAAAACGATTTTATATAATTTACAAAACAGCATTTAGTGGATATTAGTCCTAAATTTAGCAATATTTATAACCTTAGGATTAATACATTCCGTTTCGGATAAATTCAATAAAATCTCTCTGGATTGATAACAGTAAATTAGGATAGAAGGCATTTTATCAATTTTACATAATTTTAGATATGTTTTACAATGTCTTTTATAAATTCAACTATATCTAGAAGTGATTTTATATTTCGATGTATTGAATCTATAAATCGGGTTTGATAGATTCTACAACTTTTTAAATACATCAGTCCAAAAGTTTAGCGAGTGAAAACTGGGTATCTTTATCGATTTTTTTCTTAATTGATACCTTTTTCGATAAATACAATAAACGGCTATAAGATTGATCTCATCACAACATTTTATGAACTTTTAGATAAGTTTTAAACAGATTTTTTATTAATCCAATAACATTGAAAATTAGATCTGTAACCTTCAATGTATTGGATCAGTTAATCAGGTTTTTCAAAATTAATTATTTTTTAGATAGGTTCATGTATAAACCTTATTTTATTTGACGTTTTTGTCAAAAATATTAAATGTAAGAATTTCAGGGAATTATAAGAAGTTCCAACGAAAATATTCTCAGATATACAGAGTGTCCAAAATCAACTTTTAAAACAAAGTTTATTATTGCATTTTTAGGTTCTAAGACAAATTAGGCAAAATAAATAGGTAAACATATTTTATGTATAATGTCCCATAGTGATATTTAATGAGGTATTTTGCTGCAAATTAAAGGAATTTCTGGAAAATTTAGATTTTCATACTAGTGAAGTCACAAGTTTTCAAACCTACTTCTCCAGCTAGAATGATATGCCCTTTTTTTCTCCGCTGAGGTGTTATCAGAATACAATCAAAAGCGCAGGTTGGTACGTTTTGCTGTGATTGGTTAAATTCAAATATTTGAGATGAAACTTAACTCGATACTATTGCCCTTGGCTGGCTCCGCTCGCTTGGGAACTGTAACGAGGAACCAATCAAACGGAAACTAATCTAAATTTATATGAATTATCAATTAACTCGAAGTGCGACTGTGTCGAAAATATCTTATTTAACTAGTCACATCAAGAGCCGCCAAAGAGATTTTAATGGTTTAAAAATCATGCAAATTAGTCACTAGGTATGGTACATGTTAGTATAATACGATTTAAGTAAAATAACTACAACATTTTATTTTAAAACGTCACATTTAAAGCTCCAGTTACTTATGTCTATCAGGTAACCGGCCGGCCATTAGTTTTTTTTATAAACTTTTATTGTTTAACCGGAAACCGGAAATTCTCTACAAAAACCATCATTTTATACTTTCGGTAAAATCCCTTAATTTACCAAGCACACATTTTGGAACCATTCTACAAAAATGTCTTTCAACTCCTCGATTTTAATTGCAAGAATTATGAAAGTTATTAGTCAAGGCCAAATTGATGTCGAAAACTGATTTTTCAAAAAACGAATGCATGCCCATGTTTCCCATATGATGCGAACTTTTTGCCCCGCACCGTACCTACTATCAATACCTCAATACTCGTACTAATGTCGAGCTGAATCAATTCAATCTGTGAGCGATTTTTACACAATGTCTATTTTCTTTTGACTAAATCAACACAAAAATAAATTCGTTGAACCCTTTTTTCGATTGAGCTAGCCACTTACAAATAAAATCAACACATCATCCGATAGACTCCTAACATTTTTATTGGATCTATCGGATGGTACGTTGGATACGGTTGAATCAGCCAAACATTGTATTAAATAGCTGTTTATTACAATTTTTGAATGATTCAACGCGCCACCCGATAGATCCAATAAAAAAATTTATGAGCCTATCGGTTCTTCTGTTCATTTTATATTTAAGTGACTAGCTTTACTAAAAAATGAATTATCCTTCGCATCTCCGCCATCCCTCATTACACTTTGTAGTATACAACTTTTTCCCAATCGGTACAATTTTTAAAGAAGTTATCTAAAAACATGGTGATTCAGCCGACCCTGGCTAGCCGCTCGAGCTCATGCATCGCCTTGATGCGTCATTACAATTTTGTACCGGTCGGTGACAAGCAAGAATCCGTAAATCGGTTCTTTCTTTTGGTTTTAAGAAGAAAAATGCCTAGAAATCGTATTTCTAGTATAGTGAAGTGTTAGTGATACGTCTTGCTCGCAAAGGAGGCGAAAAAAGGGGGCAATATGCATCGGGAGAAGCGAATCAGGGGGTGAGTCCATATAAGATTATATGCCAAAATTTCAAATATACATAAATACCTGGTTATCTTAAATATATAAAAACAGAATCTCTTGTAGGAAAGCAAACTAAATGTGTATAATACTAAACTGAGTATTATGAATAAATATGACACTTGTAACCCTTATTTTTTTTAATTAATAAAATTGAAATGGAAAATACTCTCAAACTTCTAAAACTAATTATACTTATTAGAATAAAATAGAGTGCGAACGGGTTACAGTCAAAAATGCGAATGAAGCAGTAAACAAAAATTAAATGTGCTCACTGCGATTTGAATTATACTAACAAACTGTTATTTATATACGAGGGCATGACAAAACATTGTTACATTTATTTGTCGTCTTTGCACAATTACACAGAATCAAACAATATATTCGGAATTGAAATATATTATATCGAAATGAATATAAGTAATAAGCAACAGTTAACGATACGAGCTATTCGAAACCGTTCTCTAGTAATCTCGTCTAATCGTACATCCTACCAAAGAAATATACTATTCAATCACAAAAAGTGTTTACATAAAACAATCAAAAGAAGGAAATATATACCGGTCGGCCTGCACATTTATTAATGTTTTACATAGAATAAAACGTTAATACCATATAAAGGAATATAAAAATTGAAACAAATGGTTATAATGCCTTCGTATCATTCGTTTTTCGATATTTGATCTCCGTATGGGGCACATGTGGGACTATAAACTACAATTCGATTCGATGCAAATATTGCAAAACAAAAAACAAAGTTATATTTAATTATGATCCACTGACTCATACTGCAGATCTAAATGAAAATTTAAGAGTATGGCAATTACGTAAGGTATTAAAATTTGAACAGAATAAACTTATTTACAGGATAATAAATAAAACTCAAAATTAAAATATTATCATAATATTTTCAAAGGATATTCATAGCCACAATACTAGAGAGTCTATAGGAAATCATACTGTTATTATCACTAAAATGCAATTATCCTCAATACCAGTGTTCAAAAACACTGTCTAGAGGAATAAGAACTATGTATATTGTAATTATTGCTATTACTGTATTAACAAATACTTTTAAAAAAAATAAAAATAAAATAAAAAATTAAAATTTTGAGTAAGTCGAAGAGTGTCCTTTTCTCACGAAATTAACCTCTAAAAACTAGCCACAAAGGCAAGCTGACGCATAATTTACGAGCGACTAAATCCCAAGTTGGGTATTATTATAGCTTGCATGGCCCTCCGTTGGCTTTGCTCGCAACGGAGGCTCAATCAACAAGAACTAAAAGTGCTAACCAAAACTAACCCAAAATTAAGGGAAAAAGGCGGAATGTTATCGTTCGGCTTTGTCGAAGCAATGTAATACCGGAACGCATTATTTTTAAACAATTCGTGTTGACATGAGCCGTCCGGTGAGGGAAAAAATTGGAGTAAACATTGCTTGCAGGAGATGTTAATAACTAATAATAATACCTATTTACAAATTCGCATTTGCAGATGCAAATAACTTTAACTAAAATTGGCCTTCACATTTGCAGATGTGAAGGGCCCCCAACAGCCTCCACCCCAGTAGGTATATTATGTAAAAGTAGTTAGAGGCACACTATATCCCTACATTTGGGATGGGAAAGGGTATATGTACTGACAAAAATAAAACGGTATAGTGCTATGTATTTGCAGATACAAAAATAAATAACCACCATACTATTGCAACCCTCTTACATAAAATCATTGCATTGGAGGTAGCGAATTATTATACTCTTGGTTTCTATTCAAAACATTCGACTGCATCTGCAAATGCAACGATTTTTTAGCACATTTACAGTATCTGCAAATACTGTAAATGTGCTAAAAAATCGTTGCATTTGCAGATGCAGTCGAAAGCATAACCAGGGTTAAGCAGCAAGCAAAAAGGTGAATAGTTCGTTGTATTAGCAGATACAATCGATCGTACCCACTGTCTGCAATTGCAGTTGCAGATAGTGAACATATTCATGAACCTATTTTTCTGTTCAAAAACAGAAATTGCAGCATTTGCAGATGCTGTAAATAGGCTAACAGATCGTTGCATTTGCAGATGCAATCGATATCATAAGTAGCAAAACCAAGGAAACTCTTTTGCATTTGCAAATGCATTAGAAGATCCTCTCAGCTGAGGAAATAACTTAGCCAAATCAAGACTATCAAGACTTACCAACATCAGAAGCACCAGATGGTCCTGAACAAAGTAACGACCACCTAGCTGTGTAGGTGTAGAAAAAAAAAAAACGACGAAATCACACCTGCGAGGCCAGAACTACATACTCAGATAGTTTAGA